>NDXZ01012564.1:0-15289 GCA_003055125.1 Paykullia maculata
TACACACATAGAGAACGTAGTGAAGGGTATATAAGATTTATTAAATCATTTTGGTGATTAAAACAATTTTTTAGTTTTTTCTGTGTAGTTACTATTTTACTTCTATTTAGTGATGTTTTGCTTAAAAGTTAAGTTAACTTTATGTTTATGTTTAATGTTTATGACACAACTTAAAAGCTTTGGTTTAGTTTAGTCCATTCAGTGTAAGCTCGATGCAAAATAAAACTCAACGACTATAGCCGCTCTTGGAAATGGTGATCGAATTGACTTATAAATATATTTATATTTGCCACCACTATCTGAGTGTGACCAAAATTTACAACAACCATTAAAAGCTTTTTCTGTCCTGCTTTACGGAATAATAATTAACATCACTGGTGGTAATTAAAAGTTTAAAAACCATATTATTAAATTATTTTTCTTCTTCATCTTTCGTTCGACGTTTTAAAACTATTTGTACATGGCGTTTAATGTAAAAACTATTAAATAAGTTTTTGCAATAGTTAACTATATTTAAAAAAGTTTTTTCTTTGAAGTAAACTTTTATTCTTCAAAGTATTTAAAATAAATGTTTTATTGTGCAACTAAATTTTATTAACTTAAACACAAGAAGCTTAACGTACTGCAGCAATATTTTTTACAAAAAATCCCCAAATGTAATTAGTTATTGCATTTTCAAAATAGTTTTTTACAATAAAAATGTTCATAAGTTTGCAAAGGTAACCCAAACTTTAATAAAATTATTATCTAAAATGAAAAATTAACATAAAACTAAAGAACTTCTCCTTAAAACGTATGCAAAGTGTTTTATATACATGGTTATAATGTATACTTTGACTATCCTGCCTTTTTTGTTGCTTTGAGCTGTAACTACCTAAATGTCAGTGTTTAACTTCGTAAGAAGAAAGCGAAAAAAAAAATAAGAATACAATTTTTGGATAATAGAAGTTTTATTGATTCTTATATTGGTTTCATGATTGTACTACGTTGATTGCTTTAAACTGTGTTTTAATAAATATTTATTAAAAGGGGTTTAACGTGCCTGAACTGAACTGTTTCAATTAAGATTTGAATTTTAAGCAAAATTTTAAGTCATGTCTTCCTATTGATTTGAAGAACTTAAGTTGCTACACAAGCAAGTTTATTAAAGAATGGTGTACATATTTAAAATTGTTTTTGAATTGCAATTAAAGTTGTTCAAAATTGAAGTTGGTTTTAGGGATTTTTTTGCTGAATTGTGGTTAAGTTGTTGTATTTAATTTTAAAATTGCTGTGAGGGATTTAAGCATTAAATATTAAAATATAATTAAATATTTAGTAATAGTCAACAGACATATGTAAAGAAAAAACATGATTAGTGGAACAATAAACTTAGACTATTATTAATTTTTGAAATTATTATTGTCAACATAACATGATCTCTTAAAGTTATCATAATATGTATAAATTTTATATTTTGTATTAATCATAATATGATCCTCACAAATGTAATATTATAAAAAAGATTTAAAGGCTTTGATCATAATATTGTCCTTATAAAAAAATAATATAGTCAACACGATTTGTAATAAAGGGTGTTTTTTATAGACGTATATATGTAACTTTGAAATAGAATAAAACAAAAATGAATTTTTTAAATTGACGTGAAATTTACTTTATTCGAAAGATAAGAAAGATATTATTTATATATGACTTCTGGCATATGACCGCCACAGCTGGCTCTGGAGGTCCAATTTTCAATGACTTTTTCCAACATTTGTGGTCGTATATTGGCAATAACGTGGCAAATGTTGTCCTCCAAATGGTTAATCGTTTCGTGCCTATCGGCAAAGACTAGCGACTTCACATATCCCCACAGAAAATATGCTAGCGTTGTTAAATCGCACGATCTTGAAAGCCAATTCACGGGTCCGAAACGTGAAACTATTCGGTTACCAGACGTTTCCTTCAATAAATCAATTGCGGCACGAGCTGTGTGACATGTTGCGCCGTCATGTTGAAACTACAGCTCCTGAACATCATGGTTGTTCAATTGATGAACGAAAAAGTCAGTAATCATGGCTCTAGCGGTCCCCATTGACTGTAACGTTCTAACCAGCATCGTTTTTCAAGAAGTATGGACCAATGATTCCACCAGCCCATAAAGCACACCAAACAGTCAGTTTTTCTGGAAGCAACGGTGTCTCAACATACACTTGAGGATTATCATCACTCCAAATACGGCAGTTTTGCTTATTGACGTATGCATTCAAACAAAAGTGAGTTTCATCGCTAAAATATGAAAATTGGGATCAACGGCAATCTTGTTTTCAAATAAATTTTCACAACTTAAAAGCGTTGTTCAGGCGTCAGTCTATTCATGTTAAAATGCCAAACCAAACTAAACATAAACCACTTGACAGCTGACAAAAAGGCCGCCAGTTAAAAAGCGTTGCCAACTTTAAGTTTTATACCTCCATAAAGAACACCTTTTACAAAGTTCACAATAGCTATCTCAAATAATTAAAATATGTATCATTTTTTGATGATGTTATAGTGTTTTTTTCCAATTTTTTTGAAAACTTTTTTAAAATTTGTGGACAGATTCTACAATCTGTTGCAAAATGAATGCTTTTATTGCTTCACATTACACTTTGATTTTTGTTTGTATAGAAAAACACATAATAAATAAAAATCTTCTTATCTCAAAAATCTATTAAAAACATAATAAAACTTAAGCTAAATAATGTATTGCAAAACAAATTTTCATATGGATTCGAACATTTTTTTATTTCAATATGTGCGAAAATTCTCGTTTTACACTAAATAAGTTTACATATTTTTTTAATTCAATAACCCCATAGTGATCATTTTAAATCGCAAATAATAAATTAAATGCTGGTGTTCACGTTATAATAATTATGGCAAAATAATAAATGAGAAACAATTCTCTTCAATCAAGCACATAAAAGCACATTGTAACATTGTCCCCACATCCTATATTGTAACGACAGGATATATTTACATTATTTAAACACAACTATATTTAAATATCTGTAATGATGATGTTTTAAACTATGTAAATTATTGTAAATAAATAAATAAAATATTTTCCAGCTTTTTATACCCGGCATAGCCTAGAGTAGCATAAAAATAAAAAATTCTAACGGTCATTCTTACAAAAATTCTCTTATTTTAACACAATAATTAACTAACCGGCAGTATTTAACAGAAGGTCACTGTTTTGCGTTTCACCATCTTCCAGTTACTTAACGAATATTTTCGGTAGAAAATGTGAGTTCAAAAATATCGAATTAAAGTTGCGAGAAAAAATATTGATATATCAATATATTGCAAAGTAAAATATCGATTGATATTGATATATCGATATTTTTGCCCAACCCTAGTACATACATATGTACATACGTAAAACTATATAACTTTACGATATGTTAATACAAAAATTATGTTAACATGTTAAACAAAATATTATTTTGATTTCTAAAAAAAATTAAACAAATAATTAACTCGAAATTGAATACAGAACATTTTAAGGGTTTTATACAGAAGAGAGCTCTCAAATACAGTACTGTTCTGTTTAATACAGAATTGATGGTCACCGTAATGATAATCGATATTAAGTTCTTAAGGATGGTGGCCGAATCATTTTCTAAGCTTATTTGTATATAGATGGGCTTTAAAGTTTGAAAGAAGTATAAAAAACAGAAAGTTTAAAAAATATATTTATGAGCAGCAGATTATGTGATAACATAAATTCCTTTTACCAAAAACGGTACTTTATGCGATCCTATCTATTTTTCGTTTCATATATTTGACTGATACCAGAGTTAGGTAAAACCAAATAGGAAATTAAAAAAAAAAAAGTTTAAAAACAAAAAATTAACAACAATAGTTTTTAATATGCTCTAACTTAAACTAAAAACTAAATATTTCTTTAAATATATTAATTTGTTTTTACAAACTCTTTCGTAGTATATAATTTTTTTTTTATTTATTTATTTTTTTTTTTTGGAAATGTAATATAAAAAACATTTCGTTAATAGACAACAAAACTAATGCAAATTTCGTATATCTTAGAAAATAATTTTGTGATGCGAAATAGCAAAACATTACCATTTAATGTATGAAAGATTTTGGACATACAAATGTTGCATAGATTGTTCATTTCCAAATTTACACAAATTCTTACAATAGACTTAAACGTTAAAATTTTAATTCAAATTTTTTTTAATAATTTATTCCTTTTGTCCATCAGTCACAGGTATCGAATTGATATTAATGTTACTTTGGTCAATTTGTGTCATTTTAACGTTTACAACATATGAAATTATGTCTACTAAAGGTGGATGTTTAATATTGCTTTTCACGCATCAACAAACACACTCGCATTTATGTTTAACAACACATTGCATAAATGGCTTCCCAACTAATTTTGCATGAACGAGTGAATAAATACAAGGATACATATTCGTATGTTTTTAATGGCATGTCTATGTGTATTTAAGTATTTTAGCTTTGATATTTTGCATTCATTATATCGGTATAGCTTTAAAAATATATGGTAATGTTGGTTAAAAGTGGTGAAGCAAAATATTTAAATACCCAGAGACGTTTGCAAATATTCCTAAAACTTTTAAGGTAAAGTTGTTAAGGCTTAAACAAACTGAATAAAATTATATTTTGGCTGAATACACCTTCTTTTGGCGCTGATTAAGATATTAATGATGCGGTTCTTTATACAAAACAATGATTACAAGATTGATTTGATTGGATTGCATTTATGCACTTCTGCTAAAGGACTTTAGTGTTAAAAATGGAATTAATGTTTAATTGTTGTGTCTGACCATGAGAAACCCTTCCTACCAAAAAAAATGTACACCATATTTAACAGAAATATATTTAAAACTGCTCTACATACTTTGATTATTAAGACTTTAATTGTTACAATAAATAACTAAAAGGGCAAAATCCCAGTAAAATTATAAATGTTTTAAAATTAACAAAACAAAATCGTTATTTCAGATAATAATATTCAAAGACTTATTGCATTTCATAAACATATCAGATTTTTTTGACATGTTTTTATTTTATTAAATCTAAAAACCCTTCTCATTCAATGCAGCTCTGCTTTAAATGCGTTAAAGTTTGATACACCTAATGAATATTGACAACATTGAAACCTAAATATGCCATGTCAATGGTTAAGCCTTAGTATGGTAATATATACGCACACACCAACACACATTTTTCTTAAATGTGCAAAGAGAATTTTTGAATGATTTACAGTATGTATCAAAAGAAAATGCCCATTAACAGTTTTCTATTTCTTTTTACATATTCCAAACGTTTTGGTTCATTATAAATAGTTTTATTTGCAAAAATTCTTTAAAGAAGCTGCCGAATAATTTAATTTCTATTATCGTCATTTTTCTATTTCCGCTGACACTCACTGTACGCATAGCAAATTGCAATACAATTAAGTACAAGTCTTTAGTTAAAACGCACATATATAAAACTGGTTGGTCGTTATATGTAAGCAATGGCTAATTAGCTGTTATATGATCAAAATGAATTTCACTTACCAACAACAAATATCGACAAGCCAAAAGCATTAGCACCACCTAAAAAAAAAAAAGAGACATTTGATGTGAAAAATAATGTATTTAAATTGGTGTCATCACAGCAGTAGTGTCAGAAAAAACCTAAACATTCAAAATGCATGTTTTAAACGCAACAACATAATTTAAGGTTTCGATATATTTATTTACACAAATTTTATCAGTTTCGACATGCAAGACACACTATTAATTAATATGATATGTTTTATAGTAGATAGAGGCCGGTTTTTTTTATTTCTTTGTTTAAACTTTTGAAGAAAACATCTTATTCATAATTTTTTCCTTTAAAATTATGTTTCCTTAATAGAACACTTTAGCAAATTGTTCCTTTATATTTGTCCTTATTATGTTTAAATCTCAATTAAATATTTATTTTATTTTTTTAATTTTTAATATTCTTTTCATTAAGATTTTTATTAATTTATTTCAATTCAAGTGATTTAAAAAGCCTATTCCTAGGCCATTTAATGTATATTACAAAACCAGTATTCTGAATATCAATACAGTATATACAAAAACAAGTAAGAGCGCTATATTTGGCTGTGTCAAATCTTATATACCCTTCACTACGTGTATTTATGTATGAAAGTATGTGTGTATATGTACGTATGTATTTACATGTCTGAGGTACTTAAAGTCTTAGAAAACTTGATGTTCTTATGTTATTGTTTTAAGTCCATATAGGTCTTTTGCCCGTATCTTTGCTAATTCTAGGCTAATTTAAAATTTCCTAAAAAAAATTTTTTTGCTTATATCTCGAAAATTTTTTTCTTTTTTAAATTTCACAAAAGGCATGTCTTACACACAAATATATTAATTTTTGTATAAAAAAACAAAAAAAAATTGTTTTCCTATATCTCGAAAAAAAGTTTTTTTGCTTATATCTCGAATTTTTTTTTATTTCAAACTAGTCAAGCCCGGCGCGCGTTGCTACGCCCCTTCGCAAGTACCTCAAAATTATAACTTTTGTTTATGGGCGTGGCCCTGCCCACTTTTCTAATCACGAAATTATATAGTCATGACAGCTTCAGAAAAATCGGTCAAGTGCAAGTAGCTGAAAAATTAATATTTATTTTGTATGGGCGTATTTAATTTTTATGTATATGTAGATGGGCGTAGCCCCGCCCACTTTTTTTTTAATTACCACACATAAACACTCCCTGGAATGTGTATAACAACTTGCCAAAGTTTGAGTCCGGTCGACTTTACGGTTTCGGAGTCTATAGCTAACACACAGACAGACAGAGTTTCACTTTTATATTTATAGATTTCTCAAGGGCATAACTATAATCTCGTTACTAGTCCGATTTTGGTGATTTTAGCAAGAATCTCTGATTGTTTGATACCAATAACATGTCCGTACGACATCGGCGGGCTGAGAAAAGTTAATTTCAACAGACTGACAGACGGACATGACTAAATCGCCTTCCCTATCTATAAGGATTCGGAATATTTATACTTTATGGGGTCGCAACTGAATATTGAAGAAATTACAAACAAAATGACAAACTTATATATACCCTTGTCACCTGTGGTGAAGGATATAACAATAAAACTATTATTGAATTACATAATACAAATTACATTATACAAATTACATCTTTTAAAAGAAATATTTATACAATATTACCTTAAACAAAAATGTTTGATAACTTATAAAAGTATTTTTAGTCCTTGTAATTTCATAAATCGTCTCTCTGTGCATCTGACCATTTGTTTGTATAAGTCATAGCCAAGACTTTACTATCAACCCATCATTTACACATGCATGTGTAAGCTTTGGAGGTGTCTGAATGCTTACACAGGCAAGTAACACTTTCAAACAAGCAAGATAAATTAGTTTCTTTGAAAAATTAATGTTGAAATTAAAATTATTTTACAGAATTAAAACCACAAACTCAATACCAAATAGAGATTATTTTGTAAAATCTGTTATACCAGTCATCTTTGTAGAGGTTTTATATTTTTTTTTTTTTTTAATTTTGGAATTTTGCTTTACTTTACACTCTTTTTAATTTAGTAATTTTTTTTAAAACGTCCATTATTTCATTGTTCACTGGAAGCGCTTTTCATATTACATATAGCTATTGGTTCATACTTAATTTTACATATATTGACCAGGTACATACTTACTTGTTCATATTATTACACAACATTATTAAAATTTCCTTTAGTGCAGTTTAAGGTGTGAGTATATCACAGAGCCATTAAATGGGACATTGAAAAAAATTTATTTACTTAGACAATATTTTATTTATATCTCATGAAAATAATTTTACCTGAAACTATACTTTTTTTTCTCCAACAATCAATAACATTATTTATTTACAATTTTTCGATTTATTCATAATGCACTGGCTTTAGAAATTTCTTTCAGTGCCAAATAAAAATAGGTATCAGAATTTCGTGTATAATCGTCTGCATAAATGTTTATAGAAAATGGATTTTTATACCTGTTAAGGGGTAAAAGAAGAACTAACTGTCTGCCCGTCAGCTAAGCACTTGTTCACTTGTGCTTTTATTGCATGCCACATAACCATTTAGATGCGTTTGACTGATTTTCTATTGGCAGTTTTGGGCAAATTATCGGTTTTGTAGTTACAGACATGTGAGAAATCAATTTAAACGAGTGCACCAGTGTGTGTAGTTATGAATGTAAATAGTTTTTTTTTTGGTAATAGTTTTGGCCAAAATATAAAAAAAAAGTTTCCTGCTTTAATAGATACCCTTAAATACAGAATTGAGCTTAAAATGCATTAGAAATACAAAGTGTAAATCGAAAAAACTGCTTAATTTTAATGTACAAAAACTGCTTGAGATGATTCCTGCAAACTCTTGCCTTAGTAAGAACTAAGAGAATACGGAATATTAAAATCGTAAAATAAGTAGATATTAAGCCATTTATGATATGTTTTGGTTTAATATGGTTTAATAGGAATCATTTGAAAAATTATAGTTGTTTAAATTTTAAGGTTTGATGTTAGTTTTAAGCTGTCTACATGCTGCTTATACCACAAAATTCTTACAAATCCAAAAAATATTCAAAAATTTCTTCAAGAAACAAACAAAAAATTTTTTTTCATTTTAATGTGTTTTGTTTTTCTTTTTCCCTTAAAAAAGTATTGTTAATATAATTGTTAAAATATTTGATAATACTGAGTTTGTATGTTTGTGAATCAATCAATTTTGCACAATGATCTATTACATAAGTTTCCTTATTCAAGTAAAAAAAAGGGATCAGAGCAGTGGGTGTGGCACCTTCTATGCAAAATAAAAACAATAACTGGAATATTAACGAAACTTTTCTAGCCATAATCTTTAAACTTAGCGTGACTTACTGTGATAAGTATGGTCTTATTTAAGCTAAAAGTTAACTGGATAATATAAAGAGGCACGATAACTCCCAAACTAAAATACTTTTTATGATAACTGTTATATGTAAATTCTCAAAGTTTTGTATGGTTAACTTTAATATTATATCTGCACCTACTATGCAAAGAAAATGGTTAATATGACATTGAAGGGAGTTAACTTTACCAAAATGTTTATAAGCCTTAATGAGGCTTCTTGAAGTCCTTATACAAAGAAAATACTCTTCCTGGCACATACGGCGATATATAAAGAAGATGAAATTAAAATTATTAAAAAACTTTGTTTTTGGTTACTCAAGTAATTAATACAATTATTAAATAATTAAACAAATTGTCAAACTTAACAGACTATAAATTCTTTAATTGTTATTTAACAGAAACAAAAGCATTTTTACTATTCCCATTTAACTACATATTTACACACAAAGAAAAGTGTCATATAATTGTCAAACCCACATTATTGTTGTAAAAAATATCGGGCGAATGGCTAAATTATAACAACAGCAGCCATTTACACGTTTGTGGTAATTATTTATTTATTAACGGTTAAACATAATATGTTAAAACATATTTCTGATTAACTATGTTCACCAACCATTATATATTTGTGGCAATTATTAAAAAGTGATTTCAGTTTTGTTACCATATTCGAACATGTTCTTTCTTTCCGTGTATTTGCACTTCCTCTTACCAAATGCAAATTGCAAATTTTTTGCATTTGCATTTCAATCGAATGGAAAAGTAAAAGAGCTTAAAGAAAACGTCGAATATGCTCTTAATCCAATGTTTGTAAATCAATTTTGTTCAATTAGGCAAATGCAGCAGCAAGCTGCAGAAACAGAAGTAGCAAGCAGCCTTCATTAACATGATTTTAAAATGCAGGTTTTCTATTCAAATTACTTTTTTTGAGTTTTAGTTCAATAAATGTCCTTAAATAGAAAAGAAGATATTGCCGGTGATGAAGATGATGACTGTCAATGAATATTTCACAACATGTTCAACTTTTATTGTATCTACCTTAATGTATGTATGTACATTGTGTGTGATGAATAAATGATTACCATGAAAAGGGGGCTTGAATAATTGAAAAAATAATGCTTTTTTCTATGACACCCGTAAGATATCTTTGAACTTAAAAACATGCCTTCAGCTATGATTTCCATAAAACATGCATTTACCCTCGACACTACCAAATACTTGTTTAACTTTTTGCATTTATTAAAATGAAAAGGAATAATGTAGGAGAAACAAATTTGTTTCGTTTGCATTTTGTTTTAGCTTCTTGGATCCTTTTAGTCTTTTCTTGTTTTAATGAAGTCACCTTTTAAAGACTAAATATTTTATTAAACATAAAGTATTTAAGGCTATCCCTAATTAAAATTTTATTTCTATTAAAAAAAAATGCTGGTAAATAAATTTCAGCGCAGAAGTATAAATTTAAGGCTCCAATTTAAATCCAATTTAAATAAAATTTAACCTTAAGGAAATAAATTATTAAATTATTTAAAAGCAAAAAACCTCTTTCAATTTAAAAATTTATTTACACTATGTAGTTAATAAAGCATTAAATTTTTATATAATTTTATTATTTAAATCACCAAAATTCTTATTAAAAAAGTGTTAAAATCACGTTACTTTGTTCACTTAACACCACTTCAAAAGGTAATATTTAATGCATTTTTATTAATTTGTTTTTATATTTTTAAACGGAAAAGCAACATTTTGTTAAAATGGTTCATAATGAATTCAGTTAAATGCACCAACACACACATGTTGACAATAGACATTTACATGTGTTAACGAGAACATTTGAAGTGTCATTAGTATATAAATAATTTACTTACAAATGCAGACAAGTACAAATACAAATACACGCTCGATGCAATATTAAATGCGTTTTAAAAATCGATATAATTACAACAAGTTGCAAAATAATAATGGTAAAAAATGGTTTTTAATGAAATATTTAATTGACACAAATACAATTTAATTGCAGAAAAATATATTTAAATAAATAATGTAATAAATAATAAAGGTCAAAATCAAATAAAAAATAAATAACAATAGCAAAAAAAATAAATTTAGTTAAGGTTCTTACAAACTCATTTGTGTTCGTACCTTTTGCTCGTGTAGTGGCGAAGTATTAGCAGTTTTTTTGCATGTCGCAAAAGCAAAATACACACTCTTAAGAACAGCATAATTGTCAATTAAATATTTATTTTTTAATTGTAATATGCTTACCGCGATTTGGGCGATTATGTCGCGATAACAAATCTAAATAAAGTATTGCATGTGTAAACAGAGAAAACGAACAATCAACAATAACAGTTGCCCCAAATATTTTTATTTTTATTGATATGTGACTTTAATGCGAAATATATACTAAAAAGAAACAATTAGTCAAAAGCAAATCCAAAAAAATACCTAATAAGCAATGAATTATATACTACTAGCTGTTTGTACCCGGGGTAATCGAAAATAAAGGTGTTCAAATACTTATAGAAAACAAAGTTTTAGTCCCTAACTGGTATATGACAACAATAGGAAGGTTAAAGGATAAATAAGCTACACACATTGCCATAAATTGAATTTCTTAAACATTATTTGACCCTTTTCTCATGAACCTCATGTGACTCATATATCAACTTAAGTAGGTCCGATTTTTCATTAAATATAGAAGCTAAAAAAAATGCACAATTTTTTTCTAAACAAATCAATAAATGTCTAAGTACCTTGATATTAGTTTAAAAACTATGACCCATAATCATAGTCATAAACAAAGTATTCTTTAAGAGTCATAAAGTACACTTTTGTAAAAAGTATGCTTTCTGTGTATTATAGAATGTCGGCTTTAAATTTAAAAATAGGTAAAGCTGTTTTTAATTTACCTAAAAACACACAGCCAGCAGGTTTTCGCAAAAAACAGCAGCTCGAATTCCTTCTCATAACTTTTGTATTTTTTTATTAAACTTTTGTTGTTTTTTTTTCGTTTCTATTTTATTATTTTATAAAAAAAAAATTAAAATTCATTTTAAAGTTTGACACTTCTAATTTCTGTTTTAATATTTTATTTTTCAAAAATATTTTAAATCAGCTGAGAAGAGTTTCCACTTGCTCATATTTTGTTATAATTTGTATGAAAACATTTTATAATATAAGAGTTTTTCGTATCACATTTTAAAATATGGCTATAACAGTTCCCAAGATATGCCATAAAATGTATTTAAGTTGTATAGGTGGTGCCATACCACCTTGCCCGTTCCACACAATTTTTGGCTCGAATAAGAGAATTGGTAAAAGAGGTGATCGCACGAAATTTTAACACCATTGCTATTATATTTAATCTAGTGCATTTTAAGTCTAAACATATACGTTGATAATGGAATAACCGACACAGAAACTTGGAGACGTTAAGTGTACCAGTTTTCAGTTTATACGTTAAAAACCATAAACTTTGTATGGGAGGTGCCACGCCTACTAAAAATTAAAAACAATATATAGCCTATTGTTCCTTCCATGAGAAGAAATATCGATGTGGCAAATTTCATATTTATTTAGCTTGATTATTTAATTTATTTGTTTTTTATATGTAAGAATTCAGGTGTCAATATCTCAGGGTAAACGGTGTTGGCAGCACTGTTTTTTGTGACAGCAATTTTAAGAGTTTACAGTTGCTTTTAGGCCTGTCAGTCGCCCTTAACATCCACTTGAGCCTTAATACTTTGCTTTAAATTTATAAACATTTAAGTTGCATTCTAGCTACTGAGCGCTAACAATTACGAATCGATAAGGTTTGGGAAAAACTTTAGCGATCATGGTTGTAATATATTTGTAACTTTAACCAGGAAAATATTTGTGACATATCAAATTTATAAAGATATAAATAATCTCTTTACTTACTTCCAAAAGTTCAATAAACGATTTTTGGTAAATTTGTTTATATTTTTTTATTAATAAAATATATTTTATAATTTTTTTTAGCTATGGCCAATTTTCAGTACCCACTCTCTGCGAAATTTTTTTTTAATAACTGTTTAAAACACTCCTCCTTTTTTTCTTATTCTTGCGTTTGCCAAATTATCTGTGTCGTATGAATAATATTTAATTTTTGTTAGAAGTTCAATATTAATTATTCGCATGTATGGCATAAAATTTTCCCTCCATATTCATAAAAAAATTTTCAATTTGTACAAACTTTGTATAAAAATTTCGTTTAATTAACCTTTAATAGAATTAATAATTTTATATAAATATAATACTAAGTCATTAAGGTTCCTTTATTTTTAAAGAATAAGCAAAAGTTAAATATGCAACTTGTAGTAGCAACAACTATGCCAATTGCCTGATCTGATATTCCTTATATACCCCTACAATATGTACTTTACATCTGAATATAAAAAATCATCTAATGTAAGATTATGTGGATCTTTTTATATATAAAATAATTTATTTTCTTATATTTTAAAAATTTAAAACGATTCACTTAATGTTATAATAGATGTTGCATAAACATCGACAATTTTTATTTTAATTAAAGAAAACAATAAATTTTTTTAAAGGTATTTAAAGTACATATTAAGGGGGAAAATATTTTTTTATGATGACTACAAATTTCTCCACCACCAGAATATAGATATTTAAAATATCCATTTTTAATTAAATATAATGTATCATATTTAAATTATTTTACTTTTTTATGTAGTTTAAAGTTAAAATTTAACTTTTATTTTTTTTTTTAATTCTAAAAAAACAAAATTTTTTTAATATAAAATTAGTTTTTTTCAAATATTTTTTTATTTTTTTTTTACAATACAGTTCTTAATATATATATATATTTCTTTGAATTAATACGTTTACGTTTTTAAAGGAAACTTGGATTTGGTTATACTGTAAAAGTTGTAACATACCATACAGCTATTTAATTTTATTAATTGTAATACAATAAAAATATAAAGCATTTTTTAAGCATGTCGCATTAACTTCTTCAAGTAATTATTAAAAATTTTCCTTCTTACGCAATGCCAGGACAGAAATTTATTAAACTTTTTTGGAAAAACAAAACAAAACGAAACAGTTTTTCTTGTGCTGCGGAAAAACCACAATAACGTACAATTTGGCTTAATACCAGGCAAAATTATATGCAACCTCAAAGAAAACAAAAGATGATTAAAAGTAGTATAAAAGACAAAAATAAAGCAAAACAAAACAAACTCTTCTACATAACCTAGTAACTATTTACTTGGTAACAACCTTTTTTAGCCCAGAAAATATATAAAAAAGTATTTATATATTTAATAAATGGCTTATAGAAATATAATTTCACTTTTCCTAAAAGTTATTTTGTTAAACATTTTCTACAATTTATACAAAACTAAAAAATGTAGAAAGCACTTTTAAATCTTATAAAATCGCATCTTTTTTAAATTAGGCACAAGTTTACTTTTTCCTAAATATACTGAATTTTTTTCTCTTTAAACATTTATTTCCATTTTGTTCACTGGGTTTTTGTTCAGCTTTTCCATAAGCCCTGTGCTAGTGAGTCTATTAATATAATGACGTTGACATTGTATACAGATGCTCTTAATGATGTTTAATGTGAAAATGCAACAAAAACAAAACAACAAGAGAAAATAAAACTAAATTAAGAAAATTTTAACGGTAGCAAAAGCTGCAAAGCTATACCAACAAAAGTCCAAAAGTATGTTATTTATATCTATATGCTTGGATATGGGCACATACACATTAAAAAAGCACATCCACAAAAACATATGGTTGCGTATTTTATATATAAGCCTGAGTATGTATGTTTGTCACTGGATATGACCTACAAACAGCAGACAATATCAATAGAGTATACTTTGCATACCTTTTCGAAAGTTTATTGTTTGCTAACACTCGTACACAGATATCAGCTGAAATAAATGGTAACAACAGTAGCAGCATTTAGCCTCAGTTGTTGAAGTTGGAGCAGCTGTTAAGAGACGCACAACAATTTTTTTTAATTAGTAAGCGCACCAACAACAAACAGCAAAAGACAACATTGTTTTATATTTTATATTTTATAAGAGTGCCAATGATAGACAACAAAACGTAAGCAATGCACAGTGGGGTGGTAGAGTGGTTTTTTCGAAGAATGGAGAAAGTATGATTTTGTTCAAAGAACTTGTTTTGTATATGTATATCACTTAATTAATACATAGATTTGCTTTACGTTTTTCATTAAAAAATTAACTTTTATTGGATTGTAAACATGATCGCACACACTGTCGATTAGGTTTAGCATATCTTTTAAAATTTTTG
>NDXZ01012568.1:0-20320 GCA_003055125.1 Paykullia maculata
CTTAACACATGTGTGTGTGTGAAGGGTATAAAAAAAAGTAGCAAAACTGACAACAAATTGCCTATTACTAGGGCTTCCTAAGGCGACAAAAGAGAGAATGTGAGTACATGTGGTGGCGTCGTCATCATATAGATGCAATAGACTTCTAGTGAGCATTCTAGGGTGGTTGGTTGGTTTAGATTTAAACTACAAATTAATTTAAAATAAATAGAAAACTAGGATTTTAATTTTTTGAATTTTTTTTAAATACAGGATTTAAAAATTTAATTATTTTATATACCTATGCATTTTTGGTTAAAAGAAATAAAAAAACTATAAAAGATTTGTTTTTTTTTAACATTAAAAATACATGTATTTTTCAGGATTTTTTTTACAAATAGAAATTATTAAAAAGATATTTGAAAATTGTCTATAAACTGACAGTTTATAAAAATTAAGTTTTTTTTATAAACCAAAAATATTTAGAGCATGATTCGGAAATGTTTTGTTTTGTTAAGTTTTTGCATATAAAAAAAATTTGTAATACGATGTTAAAAAATATTTAAAATTTGTTAAAATATTTTTTAAAATAAAAAAATATATATATATTAAAATATTTTTCTATACCGATTTTCTCGAAATCATTTCCAAAAGTTTGATACCACATACAACCCTGGGTAACCTATGGGAGCTACGAAAACTTGATTTCAACATACACACGGACAGACGGACAGACGGACATGGCTAAATCGACTTCCCTATCTATAAGGATCCCAAATATATATACTTTATAGGGTCGCAAATGAATATTGAAGAAATTACAAACGGAATGACAAACCTATATATACCCTTAACACATGTGTGTGTGTGAAGGGTATAAAAAATAAACAAAAAATATTTCATGTCTTCAACAGATTAAGCGCATTAATCTTTTAGCAACTTAAATTTAATGAATATTCAAATTAGAAATTGCAAAAAAAATTAAATAAATCTTCACTTCTTACCTGTTAAGATAACACATTTCATTTAAGTTTTTTCTGCAAAAGAGAGAGAAGGAGATGAAAAAAAGTAAAAAAAGATGTATGTGTGTATATAAACGAAAAATTTTTTAACCTATTATAAGTAGCGGACTTGTAGAATTTTTTTTAAATATTTTTTATATATTTGCTTTTTAATTTATGCATTTTTTTACTTAATTTCATAAATACTATCGGGAGTTAAAAAACATTCACAATAATCCATGGATTAAAAAATTACTTGTTTTGACTAAAGATATGATAATAAGTAACTTTCTACCCACAATTACACACGCACACGGGCAAAAAATTACTCATGCGCGACCGTTTTTGCTTAAATGTCTCACACTTATGCATTTAAAATCAAGCTTGCGAAACACTCACGAAAAAAAATTAGTTAAACTAAATTTGTATCCAACTAATATTAAATTATATATTAAAACATAAAAAAAAAATAAAAGTTACTCTGACTTATACCAATACACTCATGATCATGCCTGCTAAAGTGATTCAAAAAAATAAAAATACGCTTATCACGTTAGCGTTTCCAAACCCTAGTTTCGATTAGCTGATATAAAATAACTTTGCGAATTGAGAGAGATGTTGTAAGTTACTTAGTTATACTCTTCCTTAACATTAATGTTTTAAAGCCTTTGAAAAAGAACAAAAAAACTTTATGTTGTGTAAATCGATTACACAATTTTCTTCAGCATTTCGAAAACTTTTAAATTTAACATTACAAATTTAATTTGACAATAATTTTTTATATATTTTTTAAAGGTAAACCCTAGACACAGATACGAACAATTAAAATAAAGGGTTTCCATCACCCGATGGCTTTAACTGCAGGTATCTAGGAAGTTAATGGAAATGACTAAAAATGTTGAATGTTTTCATACGTTTATTTAAAAACAAAAGTGTATAGAATCAGAGCAAGGGAAAACAGGACAGCGTCTATACAAAAATATGTGGAACCTTTGCTATAATACAGAATAATTTTTGCATGAATTTGCATGAATTTTCTTTTAGGAGCCCTTAATACTGAATTTATTTATTTAATGTCATATTTAGGAAACTAATCGTTGTAAAAAAAATTTTTAAATGTGTGGAAGGAAACATCTATTAAAATTCAAAACTAGAAAACTTAATGTAACAATTAACGCAAATAAAATTCAAATAAAAACAATTTCCTAAATTTGAGAATTTATTACAACTTTTTGTTAAAAAAAAAACATTTTTCCAAAATTGTCTGCAAAAGGTGCTTGTTAAAATATATTAAAATTTATTACTTTTCTCCAAAGGAAACTGTAAAACTTAACTTAAATATTACAGAAAATTAATCATGTGATTAATTTGTTAGTCTTAATATCCTTATTGTAGTAAAACATACATTTTTGAGTAATACTCTATTTAAAACAAATTAATGCTAATGAACCCTTTTACTTGATAATAATCTTATGTTTAGTGTGTGTTATCAATTGTTAAGGACGGACAATTATAAGAAAATCTAGAAAGACGGCAGACAAACCTACATACATATGTATATACAAAACCAAGCAGCCAACCAATAATTTCCAACCTCAAACAATAAAAGCCGACTATAAAAATAAACCTGACAACCAAGAGAGCAAAGCGATCAAACACTGATTCAATGAAGCAACCAAACAAACATATTTATTGATGCAAGTATGGACAGTGGCTAAACTGAATCGCCCATAAAAAATAAAAACTGATCCAACAGCTGCTGTTCTCTGATGCTCCATTAAAATAAGACAAGGTAAAAATCCCTCTCGCACTCACCATCTCCCCAAAAAAGGTTTTGTATTCTCTTTCATTTTTAAATGTTTGCCAAAGCAGTTTGGGGTTTACCCTGAAAATCAACCAAATGTACTAAGAAGGATGTTGCTGTTGAGGTGCAAGAAACGAACTAAAGAAAACTATAAAAAGAAAAATATTATTTAAATTCATTGCGACACATTAAGACACAAAGTCTCCATAAATGATGAACTATAGTAATATAATGGTAAACATAATATCAAATGCAAAACAACAAAAAATATTTACAAAAAACCCATCAAGCCCAATATTGGAAAATACCGACCAAATTAAAAGAAGTAAAACAAAATTCAATACGGCTGTGCCGAATCTTATGCACCCCTATCACTTGCTAGTACCAAATGTATATTTTTTTATTTTTTTCTAAATTAACTCTAATATTTAAAAAAATGAATATCGTTTAAGACCTAACCTTCAATCAGTATTGTCGTTTCCTTTAAAGGCGGACAAAGCTTTAAACCCTTTAAGGGTCCCATAAAATGTAATCTTTATGTCTATTGCCGTATGCGAATTTTTCAATATCCTACAAACAGCATAACCAACTTAATATACCAAAACATTTTGTTTCGGTGGTGGGTATAAAAATTGAAAATAATAGGAAAGGAAAGACATTCTGTTGCATGAATGCAGAAAATTCATTAAGGCAGTGAATGCCAAACTTTACGTCTGACTGCGGTAAATTGTATTTCTTGATAAATGTTTTATTAATTGGAATTTTAAAATTCCTTGATTTAAATAAAATTGACATGGTTATATGTATATTTCGCAGAGAAGAAGTGCAGAAAAAAGAAGTTTATATTATGTTTAGTATTTTAAAAGTTATAAGCGTTAAAAGTCGCAAAGCACTTAAAAGCTTAGATTAATATAGTAAGAGATTTTGATTACTGAAATTTAATTTTTAATTAGAAACTTTTCGATATATTTTCTATTTATAGTGTGTTTCCAGCAAATTCCTACAATTCTTTGATAAATTCTGTATATAAAAAAGCTTTTACAAAAGTATCCACTTACAGAGATCGATTTTACAATTTTTTTAATATTATTAAAAAAATATCTCTGAGTTTTAAAATGTTAAAAGCATAAATAAATAAATATAAAAGGTTTTCCATAATTAATTTTTTTTATAGAAAATAGTTGATACATTTTTATTAGTTAAAAAACTTTCGATCAACTCTATTGTTTTGAAAAAGTTTTCGATTTATTTTGTTTATAAAACCGTTTAAAAATTCAATTAAAATTATTTGATAAATTCTGTATTGGCAGACAACTTTCGATATGTTAAGTTAATGACTTTTATAATGAATTTTATATTTAACTATTTAAAATTTTTTTTTTAAATTGTCAAAACCATTTTATCTCTAAAAAAGTTTTGACAAATAATAATAATAATAAAAGAGAACTTTTGTTATATTAATGTTTTATAGTAAAGTCTTAAAAAATTTTTTAAATAAATCCGTTTATTTTTTTAACAGGAAATTAAAAAAGAAAATAATTTAAAAATTATTAATTAATATATTTTTTAGCGCATTCAATTTTTTTAAAAATTTTCTATATAAAATATATGTATGTATATGACAAATTTTCGAGTTTTCAAAATATTTAAAACGAATTGCCATTGACAAAGAAAAAATCACATCTTTATTTATTTTATTTTTTGAAAATTCTCTATTTATAGAAATTTCATTTTGCAATAGGTTTTACATTTATAAAAAATTTTGAGAATCGCTGCAGCAAAAATACAAATTTTTTGTAAAACAACAAAAATAAGGTAGATAGCGAGGAGAATAGTAGAGAACGAATTCGTATGCGAATGTTTGGATGCATGCATGGATATTCCTGGAACTGACAATGAGTGCGCCTACGTGTGCATCGAATGGGCGGACAGACATTAAAACATACATATAAAATGCTTTTATAGTCGAACTCGTATACATACTACTACTAAGTTTTTTTCTTGTGTTTCCTCCTTTTATGCTTCAACATTATCTTGGTTTTTTGTTGCTTTTCCTACAAGCCGGCAAATTACAGTGTTGCACATGTTAAGCTTAATGGAGCCTTAAAATATATTTTTTCTTTATTTCAACCATACCGAATGCAAACGTACAGACAGACAGACGGTCGCTCGGACATTCATGCGGCAAAAATTTTATTGTTGCATAAAATAATATTTCAAGGCAGCTGTAGCTTGTAGGAATCAGTATGTTGGAAAGAAGACTTTTGCTTCTCCTATGCTTTTGCGGTTGTTGTTGTTGTTATTGTTGTTGGTTACTCCTTTGAAAAATTATATAGTTTTACTTATGGATTTGTCAGTTATAGACAGAATCAATTCATAAAAATTCGTTTCACCCGGCTTAAGTAACTTTAGCTTAATCTACATTTTTTTATTTCCTTTTAAGTTTTGGTTATGAAGCGTCTCATTTTTCATATGCATATTTCTTCTTACTTCATTGAACTTGCCACACACAAGATATTTCTTGGAGAAGTTGTATGTACATATGTATGTATGTAAGTATGTACATATGTATATTGTGGAGTGCAGGAGTCACGTGCATGCGTTTATAATTTTGCCGTAAATTGAGTATAAAAGTTTAATTTGGGCTATTTTCTTGTCTGACCTCAGGGTGCGGATTTGTTGAATGTCTATATGACAAATTCATTTGAATAATGTCGATATTACATATACATACATATGTATGTATGTATGTACATACGTATATTAAAGATAATACCAATAAATGTGTATTCTTGTCAAATAAGAAACATCTTCATTCAATAATATTAATATACATACCTATGTATGTAAATAAAAAATTTAATTTATTTTACAAAGAATTGCAACGTACACTCAACGTAATATATTGTACTTTGGTTGGTATCGCTATATTCAAAATGTATGGAGCATTTTTCCAATCGAAAATAGCCATTTGCTACTAAATTATTCATATTACTAGCAAAAACTGTGCAATAGTGGGTCAATATTTTATAAGTTTCATTACAATAGGGGTCAACACTTACATTATTATTTTAAAACATGGAATTATTGTAGACTTATGGTAAAAGAAATGTTATAAACATTGCACGAATTAAAAATTAATGGAATATTCCGAAAAATATTTTTTAAATAAGTAAAAAAAAAACTTCACGGTATTTTATTAACTCAGTTTGTTTTTCCAAACATACATACATATGTATATTTTTTAAACCGTGTTTTTATTGAAAAGATTTTTGGTTTGTTTTTCTTACTTCTTAGTAAATCAAGTTAAAAAGACTGGTAACTACAGGGTGGCCCAAAATTAACGAAGGAGTTTGAATTCGTATAACTTTTTATTTAAGAAATAATTAATTAATATTTTGTTTTTTTAATACAGTATATAAATGGGGAATATTTTTAGTTTAGTTATAAAAAATAATATCTCGCAAGTGGTGGCTATTTTTTGCTTCGCAAATTCGTGCTCTTTCCAACACATTTTCCATAACCTTTTGCAAAACTTTAGGTGTTATGTTGTTTATTTCGTCGCGTATATTGCTTTTTAATTGCTGGATGGTTCTAGGCTTATTAATGTAGACTTTACCTTTCAAATAACCCCAAAGAAAACAGTCTGGAGCGGTTTTGCAACCAGACGGTTTATTGTTGACTCTGAGGGTCCAACCCGCACATTAACTAATGCACGCTGAGTCAAAACAATGGGTCGTTGATTTGAAAAATAAAGCTCAACAATTTGGGCACGTTGTTCAATTGAGTACTGCTCCATTTTAAATTCCCCAAGTCTTCTTTACAAAATACTGAAAAGAAAATAAAAAAAACATTATAATAAAAAAGTTATAAGCAATTCAAACCCCTTCGGTAATTTTGGACCATCCTGTATCTTAAAAAGTTTGTAATCATTTTTTGTAACAAAAAACTCGTCATATTGACCTTTATACCTCAAACCTGTTGGTTATGCTGGCCACCCTAATTAAAAACCATTATATGAATAAAACCATGGTTTTTGTCCACGCTAAATATAAATATATACATACATAAAATATAAATCTGAAAAACTATATGAAATTAGTTTTAAGATAATTATTTAACAGAAACGATAATTTTATATAAATAACTTCGTAATTACTTAAAAATATTAGAATTTTTTTATATATAAAAATGTGAATAATAGAAAGGATGATAATATCATTATATTATAATAAATAGTTGTTATTTATCAATTGAACATATAACTTAACTTATGTAGAATTGTTTTAACTGGCAACAATAGGTATTTACATATAAAAAAGTGCTGTCCAGTTTTCAGTACAAGCAGAGTTGTAATTTAAGTAGTAAAAAATTTATTTTTTACTGCAATGACTTTTTTTTTTGTTTCAAGTAAACTTAGTAAAAGAAAATGCACGTATATAAATTTTGTTTAGAAAACTGTGTTTTATAATTAAAAATAATTTAAAAATTATTAAAAAATAATCAACAACATCGAAAAAATTCAATTTTACATAAGTGCTAACACTAGCAAAGGTAAATTTAAATTATGCAAAATTTAACATGATTTTCACTTTTTTTCGTGACGTGAACAAACCTCAAAAAAGTAATAAGTGCAAGAGTGAAAAATGCAAAAAATTAAAACAAAAGAAACAAAGCAATTAAGGTTTATAATTTTTTTTTTGTCTTGTTGAAGAAAAAGGAAAAATTTATTTCAAAATTAATTAGTGTGATAAATAAAAAATCAAATACAAGTTTGTAAATAATTTAAACAACATCTAACAAAATAATCCCATAAATAGTACTAAGAATGAGGTATAAAAATGAAAAAAAATCTTTTTTGTTGTTCTTTTTTTATAATGAGCGGTGTGATTTGCATATTGTTTTTGCACACTAATACAGAAGTAGGTTTTTACACATGTCAGGTAAACACGGGCGACACTTATGCACCAACAACAAGGAATTCACTTTAAACTTAACCTCAATCTAGATTTTTTTTCATTTTTCTAGTGTCAAGAGGTTTTTCAATAAAAAATAGTTTACGAAAACCAAATTAAAATATTTCATGTAAATTAAATCAATGTTTTATATATGACTGCAGACGCGTTGAACAAACGGCTTCTAATTAGTTGCACCCAGCACCCATACATTTTTTTAACAGTCAAAGCTGACATTTAAAAAAACTAATAATATGAGTTATGTATAAGGTAAACATCCTTTTTTTATTATTAAATATTAACTAAAAACTTTGTTTAAAGAATAGGATCCTTTATAAATATTTCTTTTAAAAGAAAATATTCCACAAATACATTAATTTAAGAAAGTTTTTACTAAGTATGTTTTCTTGTACAATTTTGTCGTCGCTGTAAAATTTTATCGTCACAGGTTTTGTGGTGCAGTTAACATTAACCTAGTTTTCGTTTGGAAAAATTATGTTATTTATTTTTATTTGCACTTAAAGCATAAACAGGTTCGATTTTCTGGAACGCATTTAGGGCTTTAACCACCTTCTATGAAAAATGGTTAAAAGCTATCAATTAGAATTTAACGACAACTCGTCATCCGATTCCTCTGACGAAAAAACCAAAAAAACGGCAGCTTCGCGCTCCTGTGATCACGTCAGGAAAGCCGTCGATTCAGCAAAATTGCGCAAATTGTTAAAATCAACTGGATTAGTTTTGGATTGTGAACAGTGCCAGAAGCAGGCCAATACCTCACCAGCTGTCGATGGTGCGGATTTGGCTGATTCTGCAGGTTCTTTTGAATACGATAATACATTATGGTTGTGTCTGAAATGTGGCACTCAGTTGTGTGGTCGTTCAAAAAACCAGCATGCTTTGAATCATTTTATGGTAAGTTAAAAATAATATGCCTTCAGAAGTTAAAGTTTAATCCTTTAAAATATTTTTACAGACTCCTCGTTCAGACTCTCATGATTTGGCAATGAATACACGCTCCTTCGAAATCTGGTGTTATAAATGTGACAATGAAGTAAAAGCAGACTCCCGTAAAAATCTCTTGGAATGTGTTGATTTTGTTAAAGGCTTAGCTCAAAAACCTCCAGTTGCGGCAGCAGCCCTGGAGAATATAGAAAATAAGATTTTAAACACATATGAATCAGCAGCATTGACTGGCAATAAAACTGCAATACCATTGCCACCCCCAATACCAGGAATGGCTAAACGTATTAAAGAACCAGGAATCTTGCCAGGTTTATCAACTGCAGGGCCCCTCAATGCTAGAAATAGAAGTGCCCTCTCTGAACAGCTGCCACGTGTTCGGGGCTTAACAAACTTGGGTAATACATGTTTCTTTAATGCGGTAATGCAGTGTTTAGCTCAAACTCCTTATTTGTTGGATGTTTTAAAGGAGTCAGCCGAAGCTGGAGAAGAGTATGTCCTTAGAAAGTTTTTCTAAGAGTAAAGTTTATTTCATGGATTTAATTTATAGATTTACTTTACCTGGTGGCACTTTTAAGTCCAAGGATGAAGACGTACTCAATTTGCCACCCATTAAAGGAACTTTATCTGCCTGGGGTGGATTGACGACCGCTTTAGCTAACACTTTAGAAGAGTTGCAATCTGGAGGTAGGTCCAAAAAACACAGTTCATAAGAATTTTTAAAATAATCATCTTATTAATATATGCACATAAAAGCTGTTTAATTAAAAAAGAGATTTTCCTTTAAATAAGCTTTTAATTTGTAAAAAAAACAAATGTTTCAACAAAAAATTTTTTTTTCAAACTAATTTTTACAGGAGGCGTGTTTAATCCCAGCAAACTTTTCAACAAACTTTGTGCTAAATGTCCTCAGTTTCAGGGAGGAGACCAACATGATTCTCATGAATTGCTGCGACATCTTTTGGAAAGTGTGCGGTTAGTAGCAAACTAAAATCACAATGTAAAAATATAATGATTTAATATAATTTTTTTTGCTAATTTTGCAGCTCTGAAGATTTAAAACGTTATCAACGCGTCATTCTTCAAAATTTGGGCTACAAAGATCAAGATATCAACTCTGTATCAGAAGACATGAAGCAGAAGTGTAAAATATATGGCAACCAAGCGGCCGATCGTATCTTGCGCCCGGAACAAGTTTTTCGCGGTTTCTTAGTTTCGACATTGACTTGCCAAGACTGCCAAAATTGCAGTTCGAGGCATGAATATTTTCTAGACATGTCACTTCCTGTAAGTGTTGAAAAGTCAAAACCACCGCATGTAAGACGAAAAACTTCACCCGACAATTCGAATTCCTTTCAATTTTCTGCGGCACCAGCCACCTTACCCGTGGGAGGACTTACAAAGTCTCAATTGAAGAAAGAGCAAAAAAAGGAACGCAAGATCCTTAAGGCGGCCAAACATAAGCACACTAAACTTAGTCAAAAGCAATTGTTGACTGACGTAACTGGAGGTGATAGTAGCGGCGGTGGTGGCGGTGATGCAGCCTCTGCAGATGCAAATGGTTGTGCTACACGCGAAGAGGTTAGTAGTCAAAATGTGACTTGTTCAAATTCTTCCTCGTCTGCTGAACAATCGGATGCTGATGTTGAAGATAATCTAGTGGATGACAATGAGAAATGTTCTAAACCACTAAATACCTCAAGCTGTTTAACAAACAACGATCCGAATGGTAATACCCAGGTGGCCACTAGTCCAATAGAGAAACGTGGTGATTCACCCGAAAATATAGATAAAGACTCACTCGATGAAGATGAAAATGGTAAATTTTGAATGTAAAATTTTTTTGCAATGAATTTGAAAAAAAAAATATTTATTGTTTATTGTTTTAGACTCTGGTATAGCCACTAGTCCTGCTAATACTGGCGCCAGCTTTCCTCCTTTCGCCTCAAATTCAGAGACGAACGGTGATACTCATACCGAATGTGCAGAAACAAACAGTGTTTTATCACTGGGGCTTAGCGAGAAGGGTGCCAGTCTTGTTCGCCAATTAACCTTTAATGAACTAAACACTGCAACCAATACCTCATCCAACTCAGAGAAAGACACCGTCCCTGTACTAACCAACGGTGAGCTAAAAGCTAACGAAGTCAATGAAGAACAAGTCGTCCAGGCATTTAAACAACTACACTTGAGCAACGATCAGAAATACGACAATTTGTTGGAGGAGCAGAAAAAGGCAGCACGTACTAATGCCAAACGTGTACGCACGCAAAGCTATTCTGACTGGAAGACCACTATTGCGCCCCGCTACCAATGTGAAGATGGTGAGTGTTCGGTGCAATCGTGTTTGAACAATTTTACTGCTGTTGAACTGATGACAGGCAATAATAAGGTTGGTTGCGAGGCATGCACTAAACGTATCAACGGTGAGGATCCTAAAGCTAAAACCGTTTACACCAATGCCACCAAACAGTTCCTGATCTCTAGTCCGCCCGCTGTTCTTATCCTCCACTTAAAACGCTTTCAATTGGGACCACGTTGTATTTTTCGTAAACTAACGACCTCTGTCAATTTCCCCATGATACTTGACATTGCTCCCTTCTGTGGGTCAAAAGTTAAAAATCTACCCAATATTGATCGCAAACAAAAGAAACTTTTGTATTCTCTCTACGGTGTGGTCGAACACTCGGGAACCATGTTTGGTGGCCATTATACGGCCTATGTTAAAGTGCGCCCAAAATTAAATAGCGAAGATAAACGCTGGAAGTTCATACCTCAAGGTAGTAAAGCCGAGCTGGATCAAGACGATGAACAACGTAAAAAGCTAGAAGAACTGTTGGTCCGCGAAAAGGCACGGGACTTGCGCATGAAAGCTGCCAACGATAGTGATGATTTCTCAAATTCTTGCAGTAGTTCTGACACTTCTAGTACATCTTCATCGTCCTCGGAACCTGAAGAATCATTGTCAACACCTCAAACATCCAGTCATGATGCAACAGCTGGAGGTGCTGCTGGCGGCTACGAAGAAGCCAGCAATGTACAAATGCCAATGGGTAAATGGTATTATGTTTCCGATTCTCGGGTGACGGATGCTAGTGAAAGTCAAGTTTTAAATGCTGAAGCATATCTTCTATTTTATGAACGTATTTATTAAAAGAAAAAATATCACTTATAAATGACTTGAACATCAACAGAGTAGCAACTGGGTGAGTAATTTTTATTAAGTCTTTCTAAAAATGCCGCAAAAAGTTTTTGCGCAGTTTTTGTTACAAAACTAATAAAGTAAAATTTTTAATTACTTCATGAAACTCGACCATAACTCATTGATTTTTTTCTAATTTTTTACTTGAAATTAGCAATAGCTCCTGAAAACTCTTAAATATGTGAAAAAAAAACTTAAGAATAAAAATTCCCTTTAAAATTTTTGATTAAAAAATTTGTTATTCAAAATAGTAAAAATTTAAGAAAAAATTAAAAATTTAAAATAGAGGAAAGGGATTAAATTTGAAGATGTTTTTTTATTTAAAATCTCTAAAGGTTTCTTTAAAATTGATAGTAAAGTTACCAAATGATCTTCTGATATTTTTTTTAATCTTAAATTTGAAATCGATTCGGTCTTTAGAATATCAAATATTCGAACTCGGCTTAAAAACGAAAAAAAATAGCGATTGGGTTTACAAAACAGGTTCAACGATTGTAACCTTCACTAGTTTTTTTTTTTGTTAAAAATATTTAGATAAATTTGATAATTGTGGTGGATAGTATTTGTCTTCGGCACGTCTTGTTTTTGGACAAGTTGGGTAATTTTAATATTTTTTACAAATCTTAAATTTTACTATTTATTTTAATCTCTTAAGATGGTAAAAAAAACTGTATTAATCTTGTTTATCGTTCTTTCCTTCTTTTTTTTCATTTAATTAAAAAAGGAGAGAGAATTTTCATCAATTTTAGGTATTCAATGGCTACCAAGTTCAAATGTAATGATGATGATGATGATTATTTATCTACTTTTTACAACGTGTGTAATAACAATTCACGTCTTTTTAAGCGAAGGGTCACTTTTTAAATTATTATATGTCATATTATTTAATTTTATATAAATATTTTTCATTTTGCAAAGCGACATTTATTAAGCATTTGATGTTGAAATTAAAAAAAAAATATTTGTTTTTTTTTTTAAATAGTATGTATAATTATTGTATATATTATATATTGTTTTTTGAAAAATCGTTAACTTCATTTTAATTTCCTCCCGCCTGGCTGCCTCGCTAAAAAATATGATTTAAAATGCATTTTTCAGTTTTCAATCAAGTATCATTGAATTTAACCTAATTTTATTATATACATTTTTAAACGTTTTTTTTAAATTTGTTAATATTATTGTTTATTTAAATAATTTTTTTTGCAGATTAAAATTGAAATATTTTCCATACCTTCATACATATATCCAATATACCTTCATTTATCTTTATATTTTAAAGTTTTATTTGAAATGAAATGATTATTGGTTTGTTAAAAAAAAAAAAAATTAAGTTAAACATGTTATCTATATATGCATATTTTTTTTAATGTTAAAAAATAACAACAACAACAAAAACAAAACATTTATTTATAAAATTATTAAAAAAAAATAAAAATTTTTAAACTATTAAATATTTTTTCCCTTTAAACCTTTAAAACAATTATATCTTTATAAATAAATATTTAAACAAAATATTAGTTATTTTAATTTTATGTATTTTTTAATTAAATTTGTGCTTCGTCTAAGCCAAGCAAGCGTTTTCTTCAAAGTTATTATGAAAATAAATAAAAAACAAAAACATAAAATAAATTTAAAATATTTTTAATTTTACATTGTATACTAAATTAAAATTGCATACAAAGAAATTAAATATTATATAAATAAAATATTAAACAAAACAAAAATAGTTTTTAAATATAATAATGATGATAATAATGCATAATAAAAGTTATAATAAAATTAAGATTTAAAAGTTGAAACAATTGAGTTTCTTTTATTTCAGAGCTAAATTTTAAATGGTTAACAAAAACCACGCAGTAGATTATTTCTTTTTAAAAATTTCATAAAAGAAAAACAATTTCTATAAATAATATATAATTTAAAGTATTAAGAGTGAAATTAAGGCTGCTGAAATCCGCTAGCATAGTTGTTATAAATAACGAGCGTTTAAATTTCAGCCCGACTACAGAACAGGGGTGTTTTTTTAAACCCCCATATTCTGCATTTCGATTCGAATTGAAATTTTCTCCGCTTGGAAACATTGATATTCTGCGTTCAGTTTCGTTACAATTTTTTACGATTTTGTTTATTCTGCATTACGAGCGTAGGTACGTTTTTGTAAATTGTTTATTGAACTACTGTTTTGTTGCACGAAGTTTAACTTTTTATTACAATTTTAATTTTTTCTGTTTATATTTCACACGTTCCACAGCGAAACAGCTACTTTTGAAACACTCTTAGTATTTCAGTTATTGTTGGAATACCGTTTTTGCGTAACTTAATGCGGAAACGTAATCGCAATGCAGAATAGGGTCAAAAATGTGTTTTTTTATGTATAAAAAAAGGTTGGATTGGATACCTTAGGTCACAGACAGCTACACTTAAAATATTTTTGTTATATTTGGATCGCGAAACATTTTATTATATCCTTCACCAGAGGTGACAAAGGTTTATATAAGTTTGTCATTCCGTTTGTAATTTCTACAATATTTATTTGCGACCCCTGTCTGTCTGTCCATCTGTTGAAATCAATTTTTCTCAGTACTCCGATGTCAAACAATCAGAAATTCTCCTGAGATGTTTGCTAGTAAAATCAGCAAAATCGCTTAATAACTGACCGAGATATAAGCCAAAAAAGACAACTACCGTCTGTTGAAATCAAGTTTTCTCAGCCCCCCGATGTTGTACGGACGCGTTATTAGTATCAAACAATCAGAAATTAGACATGCCTTTTGCAAAATATAAAATTTTTTTTTGAGATATCGGCAAAAATTTTTTTTTTTTTTTTTACGTTAATACTCGAAGTGAAGGGTATATAAGATTTTGCACAGCCAATTAACTTTTTTTTGTCTATATCTCGTTAGTTGTCGGATTTTTTTGATTAATAGCAAGAATTTAGGAGAAATTTCTGAATTTTTGATACCAATAACGTGTCCGTACGACGTCGGGGGGGCTGAGAAAACTTGATTTCAACAGACTGGCAGACGGACATGGCTAAGTCGACTTCCTTATTTATAAGGATTCAGAATATATATTCAGAATATGTATACTTTATGGGGTCGCAAATAAATATTGTAGAAATTACAAACGGAATGACGAACTTATGTATGCCCTTATCACCTATGGTGAAGGGAATAAAAAGAGCACTTTCTTTAACATTGTTAAACAGAATTAAACGTTAATTTAAAAACATTTCTAAAAAGTGCACTGCGTATGTAAAAATTAACCTTATCATATGCACTAAAAATACACTTAAATTAGTTAAATTTTTGTGATACATAAATATTTTTATTTATTTCCAAATAACCTTAAAAATTGTTAACAGTAAGATCTGTCCTAACTAAGTCTTATAATGCATTGCTTTTTAAACCCTTCAAAGTACCGAACCAAAACAAAACAAACAAACAAAAAGAAAAACTAAATTCACGGTCACTTATTTGATTAGAGCGACTTTATTTGACGCTTATTATTATTCGATTTATCATCTTTTGTTGTTGTTGCCAATTTATCTCTTAGTGTTTGGTGAAAACTACAGCAATAATTTCTTTATTATCTAATATTTTTGTGATGTTTATTAATATTTATTTATTTTATGTGTGTGTGAGAGAGAGAATGAAATATTTTGAATGGCCTCTCCAAATAACTAACAACTTAACAACTAATACGTATTTTATTTATTTATTTTACTTATCAAAAACTATTTGCAATTTTTAAATTATAAAAGTGTATTTATAATAAAAATATAAGAACGTCATTTAAAAATGTTTCTCTGTGTTTTTGTGTTCTTAATTACAGATATTAATTTTATCATATTTTTGGACCTAATGAAAACCAGTTTTTAAATTATTTTTTATTTAATTAAAACATAAAACTTTCAAAAAGTTTTCTATTCCAAGAAAATATTTCTCTTTTTTGTGTTTTATGAAAACTTTTTAATCAGTTCTGCTAACCGAATCTACATTATTTAAATTCATCTATTGATTTGAAATTTGTTGCGAAAATTCCGGGTATTTTATTGCATTCTTTATTTTCGATTTTTATTTATTAAAATTAAGGAGTTTTCTTCATTTTTACAAACCTTTTCAAAAAAATATAAAATTTAAAAATTGTTAACGATGTTGATTTTACGTTTAATTATCGTGATTTTTATATTCAACATTTTTTAGGTTAGGTTTATTGATATATATAGGTTTATTGATATATATGTATGTATGTATATGTAGAGAATACTTAAAAATAGGAATGTTGATTGAGCGGCATTTGTATTGCTGATATTAAATTTTTGAAGCCTCCAGATATTACAACAACAACATCCTTTTTAAAGCCAAAAATGACAAAAGTGAATTTTTCAATAAGAGAAATGCATTTTATGTTAAATATATATTTTGAAAATTAGAACTACATTTATTTTTATTAAAACAATCCTATTTCATAAGCTTCTAGCTTCCATTATTTGCATTAAATTTTTTAAAATTTCTTTTTTTGAGATCCTTTTTCGAATCAACCTCAAATAAATTTATTCTGGAAACTTAAATATTAAAACCATCTTATTTTAAAGATTTGACTTTGTGCTTGTTAAGTATAAGAGATTTTAAATAGGGAAGAATGAAGTTCCTTTTGTTTTTAGTTACGAATTTCGCACTACTATTTTCTAAGGAACAGCAACAATTCACTAATCCCTTACGGATTTAGCTCGTAAATTTAAAATAAAAATCATGATATGTTTGAAATTTGTTTTTATTATTTTTATATGTACATACATACATACATATGTAAGTATGTATATTATTGCTCTTTTCTATAAACAATTTTTTTAGAGGTTTGTAGAACAACAAACAATTTTCTTAAACAATAGGAGGCCTAAAATTAGTATTAAGTTTTTTATTTTATAGTAATTTTTATGTTTTATTTAATGTTAATTAAATGATTGAGTAAATAAAGAATTATGATGAAATTCGTGAGTTGTTTACAATTACAGCGTTAAAGCTAATGGCAAACGATCCTCAATCGTTCCAGTTAAAGTTGCGGTACCGCAGTGAGCACCACTTATAGAGGGCATTTGTTGATAACCATCACGAGTGGCAGAGTAACCACGAGAACGTCCTCTAGAGTGGCCACGAGAATGTCTACGATCACGACCTCTTGAATGAGAACGATCTCTGCGACAACGATGATGTCGGCCACCACCGTGACCATGGTGGAGATGATGATGTTTCAAATGCTTGCCACCGTGATGATAATGATGATGGTGATGATGTTTGTGGTGATCACCACCATGTTTTTGGCCACTATAATAACGGGAAACAAACTCCACATCACTTTCGCTATTACTAGAGCTTGAACTTGAAGTTGAGCTGGAACCGGTATCACTGCTGGAATTGCCAGCATGAAACTGATCACGTGAACGTGAGCGACGTATATGTTTATTACCTTTTTTCATGCGCCTATTTTTACACTGTTTCTTATGCATTTCGCAAGCCATTTCATCCATGACCTTTTGCAGCATATTTTGGGCTTTTTGGGCTTTTTTCATGGCCTTTTCAAATTTTTCCATATAATCAATGGGTTTATCGTTGACACTATGATTTTCAGTTTGATTTATTTCTATTGCCACTGGCTCATCATGATCCATTGATAATTGCTTTTCACTTCCACTCATTTTTAACAAATTTTATTTATTTTCTTGTTTGTTTATTTTTTTTTTTTTGCAAAATTGTTTTTTATTTAAGTATTATTCTCTTGTATTAGTTTTTCTTTACTTGTTTAAGCTTATTCACTTAACAACTGCTTACACTGGAATGTTGGTGATGTTGTACCGGCCTTTTGCTTTTATACAGGACGGTAAACGTTTGCTTTTAATCAAATGATTTGGCTCTCTTATCTAAAGGCACAATAACAAAGCAAGCAAACGTTTAGAAACGTATTGCATTTATATACTTTGGACAATAATAATTATATGGACATTGATTAAATATTTTTGTAACACACGCAATATGATGAAATTAATTTATTGTAAATTTGTCGAATATTGAAAACTTAAAAATTTTGCTTAAAATTTATGAAACATTTTTTGTAAACAGAAAATGAAAACGAAAATGTTTTAAAATTTTTAATAAAAATAGAGAAAATATTGATTTTTCCTTCAATGAATTTTTTAAATTTCAAAAATGAAGTAGCTAAGAAATTACAGTTACTAAATACTTATTGTATCATGGTTGTAATGTTATGCTGATTATTAAGAGAATCAAAGTAAATACATACATCTTTCAAACAACAATTTAGTTTTATTTAAATTTAAAATTTAGCCCGCTTCACATTATTTTACTGAGTATTACGACATGTCAAAGTATTATAATGTGAAGACAATGTGTTATGAAATGTAAAAAAATACATAAAGAAATTTGACACTCGTATGACTCTCATTTTTCTAAGCATGTATCATGATACAATTATCCACCTTGGCATGTATGATTTTCCATTGTATCAGGGTTGTGTTTCATTTCATTTTCCTTAAAAATGGGATATTGTAGACATAAAATGTAATGAAAAAAAATTTCTATCTAACAATTAAAACAAAAATCATTTAACTTTGATTTTACAAAATCCAATGAAAATATTACGACTTATAGAATAGTGCGAAGCCGGCTTAAAGAGAATATAAGCTTTAAGATAATTATTTTCGAAAGAAAAACATTTGAATTTTGACTAAAGTCCACTACCTAAATTGTGTATGTGTGTGTTTTTTTGTTAAATAATTGAGTTTTCTTTAAAATTTTTACAAAATTGTTACAAAAAGTCGTGTAAATTTAAATGACAGGTTTTTTTAAATATTAATTTATATTTTAAAAAAAATAGGGACAAATTTTCCACATGGTGGTATCTCCACACTAAAGATAGCATTATAAGGCATTACGTCTAGCGATAACGGAATTATAAAAGGCGTGTTGTGTTTTAAAGTAAGACAAAGGTAAAATTAATAAACGCTTTTTATATACAGGTGACCCCCGATTTACGAAGCCCCGCTATACGAAATTTCGACATTACGAACATCATCAATAAATTATAATAAATAATAAAGTTATTATATTAATTTAAAACTAAACATGTTTTTTTTAATGTAAAATTTCCTTTTTTAATAAATATCTAATGTATTTTCTTATCGAATTAATTTCTTTTCTAATTTTGTTATGAATGTTTCTAAAATTAGGGTTTCGCATAACGAACGTGTTGGGTACACATCTATGTATTTTTAATACAAACTTATACTAATAAGGATCTCGTTTTACGAATATTTTTAATCCCTGGAACGTATCTATTTATTTTCAGTAGAATACCATACTAATATTGAGCTCGCTATACGAATATTCGATACACATCCACTTTCACAGAACGTATCCTATTCGTTAATCGGGGCTTACCTGTACATAAATATTTATTTTATTTAAAAATTCTAATCATATTTAACTAAAATTTTTATCATCACTGTTAGGGGCGATGAATCATCAGATCAACTAAACGTTTGTAAACGTTTAGATGGCATTTATTTTTAGATAAGAGAAAAACAAGAGTTATGAAATTCATAATATATGTATGTACATATGTATATGTGTTAGGTTCATAACAAAGAGGTGCAATTTATTTTAAAACATATTTTTTATGTCCTGCAAAAAAAGGTGATCGTCTTTTGTTGCTTTTATCTCAGCCGGTTATTGTTGGATACTACCAGTTTTCAATACCGATTTTCTGGAGAATATTTCCAAGAGTTTGATATCACATATGTACGACTCTGAGTGACCTATGGGAGGTATGAAAAGTTGATTTCAACCAACAGAATATGGAGTCACAAATGAATATTGTAAAAAGTTACAAAGATAATGACAATCCTATATATACCCTTGCAACCTGTGGTGAAGGGTATGAAAAGGATTAAAATAATCCTTGTTAGAGCAAGAAGTTTGTTAATCTGGATAAATATATGTTAATATTTAGTTATCTTGTGGTAAACATGCACTTATTAATCATGATAATGAGCGTTGCCCTATATCGTCTTAGTGTATGCCTTTTTCAAATTTCGGTTCCCTTACAAAGCCACTAGTTAGTATAACTTTTTGGGTGTCAAATGTCTGGAGAGGTTTTTTGTGCGATTTTTTAAACAATTGATAATCTTCAAACCCTTAAGAAAACTGTATTTATTTTAGTTTTAATATTTTATAACATTTAAAGAACAACCTTTAATAAAAACTTAAATTTTATTTTAAACTTTTCAATATTGAATTTCTTTTAAAATGTTTTTATAAATTAAATGGGCGGTAATAGGTTTTATAAATAATTGTTTGGTTTTTTATACCCTTCACACACACACGTGTGGTAAGGGTAT
>NDXZ01012569.1:0-13281 GCA_003055125.1 Paykullia maculata
AAAGCGGCTAAACATATAACGCCAGCGAGCAAGATACAATGAATATTATTAATTGCATCGATGCGTTGCTTCTATGGACCTCCGTTACGATTTACAAATCAATTTTGGTGGAGACAGATCAGTTACGATTTGAGAAATTATTAAATAAGGCAATAATTTTTAGCAATAAATCTCCAGGTTTGCGATGTGCGGGCAGTACGAAGTTCACTAAGTCATCTGGTATTAACTAAAAACCATAGTTATCTGTTATCTGTTTACTCTATATTTTTCAATTAATATTTAAAACACGTTTTGCCCATTACTAAAAAATAAGTATAGTTCTTATCGCTATGCACTCTTAAATAAAATAAAAAATAATGTAAATTCCTATAATTAAATAAAGAAATCTGCATTCAAAATAGACAAAATAAATTCACTTCAAAGGGGTTTTGTATTTTAAGTATTTTTTACTGTTTTTAATACCAGTCAAGTTAAGACAATTTTTTTCCTAATTTCCAGGAGATTTTTAATGTGATTAAAGTTTTAACTTTCTACTGCTCATTATTGTTTCTGGCAACACTCAATTGTCGAAGCAATATTAACATAAATATGATAACAACAAAAGGAAACAATTGACAAACAACAAGTTGAACTCAATTAGTAGAGACACAAATTTTGTATCAAAAAAAATCTATCAAGTTGTATCGAAATGAATGAGCGGAACATGATGTACTTATTTGACTTGCGAATTCTAATAGCACAACTACATGCATGCAAATGCATGTCTCTGATTTAACAATACTCGAGTTTAATTTTGTTTTTAAGCGTTTGTGTTTGGCATAAGGACATTTTGAATAGAAACAAATAGTAAATAATACTACAGATTCTTGTCAAGTTGTTGTTGTTACTGTTGTTGTTTTACTTTTTTACATAAAAACCATTGTTCAACACAAATTCCTTTAACAACAACTTTAACTACATATTTTTTAAATACAGTAACAAAAATAAAGAGGAAAATAATTTATTTAGTTTACATAAAGGAAAATATAGTCTTTATCTTATATTTTGTTTTTTAATTCGAACAACCCAAATATGCAATAACAATAAAACTTACCCAGTGTAGACTTTGGTTGTTCGGTTGCGTCTTTTCATTTTCACATCATCAAATTCCATCACAGTGTTTTGAGTTGCAATTTTTGTTTTAATCGTTATGAATATTTTTATACCCTTCACTACAGGTGACAAAAGTATATATAAGTTTGTCATTCCGTTTGTCATTCCGTTTGTAGTTTCTACAATATACATTTGCGACCCCATAAAGTACATTAAGTCCATTTAGCCATGTCCGTCTGTCCGTCTGCTGAAATCAACATTTCTCAGCCTCCGACGTCGTAAGGACCGTACCCTATTTCCTAATAAACCGTAAGTTAAATAAATGATATTTACATCCAACACTAATCACCGATCAAAGAGTGCTGATGATGAAAACCGTATCTGGTTTCGTATTCCACTCAGCTAGTGTCGGCAAAACTTACTTTTCAAAATTATTATTCATTCATTATCACAATAAAAAAATATAAAATTTCTAAGAAATTTAAAATAAACTTGAGCCAGAATAAAAACTAAAAATAATTGTCTTAAGTTAAAAAAATATTAAAATATCTTTTGCTTAGAAAGGAAAACAATTAAAAGTTAAAAATTTCTGAAATAAAATGTTTAACTTTATTGTATTGTGTTTGCAAATTAAATTGTAAGCATTTTTTTACCCAGTAATGTAAAATATTATTTTGTAGTTTTAAAATAACTTTGAAAAAATAGTGACAACGATAAAATTTTATTGATATTTTTTATCATTTGATTGCGAAGGGTCACCGCGTTTGCCGTAAAATGTATGCAACGACACATTTGCATAAATGCATATTCATTTTGATTTAAAAGTGCTGTTTAATCGTGTTATAGGCAATAGTGACATAAGTGACTTAATAATAATTAACAGATTAGACAGAAGCCATCTAAACAACATGGCCGCCCCGATTGCATAACCCTTTCCATGACGACCCTTTGTATGATGACCATCAGCAATTTATAGCAGCTCGTGACAGAATTATTACAACACAGTCCCCTTTACCTAATATTTTATTGAGTATATCCATATGCTTTTAATGTCTTTTGTTTAGATACATATAAGTTATTGAAATCGAAAATTTCAGTTAAAAAAAATTGAAGCACTGTGCGCCTTTATTTTTACAAAAATTTCCTTTTGCATTGAACTTATGTTCATTCTGTTTATATTTGCTTACAGTAGTTGTTGTGTTTATTGTATTTGTTCATTCCTGCTCCTTTTTCTATGTTTCCTAAAAGATTTCTTCCAAAGACGAAGAAAAGGAAAAGAAATAAGTAAAGCATTTGCTTACTTATACGAGAACATAAGATGATGTTCATGAACAAATTCCATTAGACTAAATTAAATGGAAATATAATTTGTATTGTTTTTAAAACTTTTCCAACTTAGAAGGGTAAACACAATTCAACTCAATTTGTGTCTGTTGCGACAGCAACTTTACAGCATAAATGTAGTGCACTTTGTTGTTTAAAAAGTACTTTTAACAGAAACAATAAAAAAGCACTACAACCAACTACTATTGTATTACTACTACCACTACTACTTATGAGTACATACTACTACACCAGCTACTATTACAATTATTATACACAACAAAAATATATATACATACATACAAATAAGTATAAGTATACATGCATACATAGAGAGGCTTCAAGTTGCAACAGATCTTAAGATGTTCTCGTTATAAAAATATAAACAAATTCAAGCAAATACAGACTTAAATAACGCACAGAAAAAACTTCTTAAACGTAATAAAATTTGTAGAACAAGAATTATTGTACTCGTATAAAACTATTTAGTACATCCCGCTCTATGTAACGATACAAAGAAGTAACATGAAAACACTTCAAACAGACAGCAAGCAGCAAGGAACATTAAAGAATGTGAACAAGACTGGGTGTAGATGCAGCAACATGCCTAAAACATATGCTACTAGAAGTAACTCTATTTAGTTCTTAAATCTTTTATTGCAAGACGTTGTGAAACTTATCGCTACTGCAATAAACTGAAACTTACTTATTTTACATCACTGCTTGCTGGTAGGACTATTTTTGCACTATTTTTTAGAGCACAGACACGCACACAAACAAAACAAAATACGTGTACGAATATATCTATTACAGAATTTCACAGTGCGACCATTGAAAGACAAAGAAAAAACAATAAGACACCAAAGAAAAGTGTTTATTGAATGAAGAAGTTTGTCTGGATGCTGTCTGTGAGCCGATTCACTGTTAATTTATTTAATTTTTTTTATATATTTTATGTGCTACTCTTAAAGAAGGTCCCCTAGATAATTTGGATTAAACATTAATGTCCTAAAAAATTTTATTTCTGTCTGTTAAATGCATGCATAAACATGCATTTTTTATTATCATTTGTCTACCAAAAATTTCCCTAGAACTTTCATTACTATATCAATTGCAATTTTGTTATAAAAAGCCAACAATTCTTACATATATACATACATATATTGGAAAAAACTACCAATTTAGGATCAATCCCTTTTTATACCCTTTACACATGTGGCAGGCGAGAAGAGAGAAAGAAAATAATTTAAAATGTACTTATCGAATTAGAATAAATAGAATAAGTTGGAATAAAGAAGCAATCATCAGACCACGTCTGACGCATAATCCGAGTTTTTAATAGAAATTCAGCCGCTACCTCTAATAAACTAAAGGGTGTTTTTATAGAGGTATAGAACTTTGAAATGGAATAAAACAAAGATGAATTTTTTAAATTGATATGAGATTTACTTTTTTCGATATATAATCTTTTGGCATTATAATTTAAATATGACCGCTGGCATATAACCGCCACGGCTGGCTCGGACGTAGTCTAATCTGGACGTCTAATTTTCGATGGGTTTTTCCAATATTTGTGGCCGCATATCGGCAATAACGCGGCGAATGTTGTCCTCCAAGTGGTCAATCATTTCGGTCTTTTCGGCGTAGACTAGCGACTTCACATATCCCCACAGAAAATACTCTAGCGGCGTTAAATTGCACGATCTTGAAGGCCAATTTACGGGTCCGAAACGTAAAGCTATGCGGTTATACAACGTTTCCTTCAATTAATCAATTGTGTCACGAGCTGTGCGACATGTTGCACCGTCTTGTTGAAGCCACAGCTCCTGCACATCATGGTTGTTCAATTGATGAACGAAAAAATCAGTAATCATGGCTCTATAGCGGTCACCATTGACTGCAACGTTCTGGCCAGCATTGTTTTTAAAGAAGTATGGACCAATGATTCTACCAGCCCATAAAGCACACCAAACAGTCAATTGTTCTAGATGTAACGGTGTCTCAACATACACTTGAGGATTATCATCACTCCAAATAGGGCAGTTTATTTTATTGACGTATTTATTCAAACAAAAGTGAGCTTCTTCGCTAAACAAAATAAAATGGATGTAGTACGCGATACGTCTTTCGAACAGAGCAATGGTTTTCGAAATAAATTTTCACAATTTGGAAGCGTTGTTCAGGCGTCAGTTGAAATGCCAAACTTAACTCAACATAAATCACTTGACAGCTGACAAAATTGCTGCCAGTTAAAAAAAGTTTTGCCAACTTAAAGATTTGTATACCTCTATAAAAAAATACCCTTAAGTAGATGTTGTCCAAATTCATAGTTTTTATATCCGGGAGTCTACATAACCAGTGCTCCGTCCCCATCGTAGCAGATTTAAAAAAATCGTTGTTCGGTCTCCTAGCATGATTGCAAAATTCGCATTGACTGGTAATTGTTCCCTTTCATCGAATCTTACGAGACATATGGAATGATATGAATCCATTCCAGGCCACGTTATTCTTCCTGTAGTGTATCTTGGCTTATTTTTCCATCTGTTCTGAACCAATTCGACTTTGTTTGCGTTGCTACCAATACAAACACGCTACTCCAGATTCTAAAATATCTTTATGCCGAATTTCACTTTAATACAATCAGCCGATTTGCGTGATTAACAACAAAGTTTCACGTTTAAAAAAAAGGGTTTTTTGATAAGAGCGGGAAAATGTCAATTCCCATCCATTTAGAGAACAAACCACGTTGAGTGTGGTCATTAACTTTGATCTCCTGGGTCCTGACCCGAAATTTGCCAAATTTAAATATTCTAAAGAACGAGTTCATGTGCATCGCGAAGAACCGTCTGCCTTGGGCTTTGTTGCACAACATCGGCAACGTTGTCAGCCAATCTGGCATTCCTTTTACGTACGGGTATTAGCTGATTATCTGCCATACCGATAGTCTAGAATTTGGCCACCTAACGTTGCATTGTCGACTGTAAAGGGTTACCGCGTCTGACGAAAAATAAACGCAACGCGTGCAACGTTTGCACTAACAATCATTCGTTTCAATAGTTAAGTGCTGCTCAATAGTATAAAATGCCATATGGATTTGCTAGCAGTGACTGAATAACAACCAATAGATTTGACAGAAGCCATCATCTACTCGAGCCAATTGGATAACCTTTTTTTTAATTTGTTTATACATTAAATAAAAGTATTTTCACAATTATTAACAAATGAAACAACAACTACGATAATGTAGGAAACCTTCCTTACTTTAACAAAACGAATTTTAAAAACATTTACTGTTAATGTACATATTGATGTGAATGCACTATCGAATAAAGAATGAATAAACAACTTTGTTATCCCCTGATGCTGTTTGAATTCCAAAAACAATTGTCAGTGATTGTAAACTTTCACAACATGAACAGCTTTTAGAATTCGGAGAAATGGAGAGTATTTCATCAAGTGTCGTTTGGTCATCCGCATACATTCCTTTTAAGCATTCATTGCCAGGCCAGACTTTTGTAGCAACTACAATTTACATACAAAAGTACACGACAACATACTTCCTAAAATTATTCTGTACAAAAGCAAACTTTCAATTCCGAAAAATTGTACAATTAAATAATGAAACTTTTCAAACTTGCCTGATACATTTTGTTGTTTTGGCTGTTGCTTTGTTTGTTGAGTTGTCAAAAGAAAAAATATTTGGAACATCTAATGATATTTTTTTAACTTTGACAAAGAAGCCAATAGAATTGCCATCAAGTGCAAAAACTTTATTTCTTTATATATAAATATGTAAACGTATGTATGTTAAACGAATGTGTGTGTCTTTTAGTGTAAAAGTGACTATTTGTGGCAAGGACAACATAGACAAGACGCTTAAAATAATAATAAAACAATTTACAAATCCTTGGTTGCTGGAATGAAGATGGTCTTTTACATAATTAAAAGGAATTTTTATAATAAAAATTGTTTGTGAATAAAAAAAAAAGCTTAAATAAAGTATGTTAAACAAATGACTGCAACAACGACTATTTAAAAGTAGACCTCTCTAGGGATCTGCTTGTGATAATAATTTATAAGATAAACAGGGCTATTCCTGAATACGCGGTTCACTGTGTCGTCATCAAATATTCATTTTGATGTTTCGGTGTCGACAAATTCTAAAATGTGCGCAAAATATCATTAATAGTTTTCGTAATCACTCGTAAAAAATATAAAAAAACACATCAGACAGTTTCTTTTATGTGAAAGCCAGGAAAATAACCTCTAATCTGTTACGGAACAGCTCCTTTTATGGTTGGTGTACCAAAAGTTACTTATAAAAATTTAACATTCAATGAATCATTGCAGTTTTAAACATATTTAAAAGATTTATATATGTATATATATATTCCGTAACGAAGTTTATAGTCTGGACAAACATATAATGATTCTTGAAATTATATATATGATCATGCTATTGAGGTAAAATATGACTACAACCATATTATGATTGTAGCAGTCATATTACGATTTCCGTGACCATACTCAACCATGTTTTTTCTCTGAGTGCGATAAGTTGGCAGAAAACAAGAAGCCATTTCTGCAAAATTGTAACACAAACCCGTTATCAAGCAGTACTTAGAGCAAAGACGACATTTACATAAATGCCCAAATCCTCAAACATACCTTTAGAAAGAAGGATATAATCATCATGAAGGAAGAGATTTACTTTTACATTTTAAACAATTTCTACTATACCTATATAACATTAAAAATAATATTGGATATTTATGCTAAAAGACCCGATTTAGAACTGCTATACGAAGCACTCCTCTTGTAATAATATCCAAAATAGAATGGATCCATACCAAATATGTAAATACATAGGCCCGTATTCATAGTTATGAACTAAAGTCGGTTTTTTTTAAACGACTTTAAATAAAAAACCTATTATTAACTCTTTTGCTATTATAGTAAAAAATAAAATATGTTCTAAATTAAACCAACTTTAAATGGGTGAGTCATCAAATCGTAAAATGTTTTCATACAAATTGTAACAAAATATGATCAAGTGGAAACTCTACTCAGCTGATTTTGTATAATGTTGACGAATGAAACAAAAAAGAAAAAACAAAAATGCCAAAAAATGTAAAAAATTAAAATATTTTTATTTATTGAAAGGAAAAAAATGAAAAAGCAATATTTAAAGGACTTATTGTCCTTTTTAAGGTAATTTTATATATAAAAAAAATAGGGAAGCAATGTGGGCTGCCGGCTTTTGCAAAAGTCTGCTGATTTTGTGTTTTTAGGTAAGTTAAAAACAGCTTCAGCTATTTTTAAGTTTAAAGTCGGCTTTAACGTTAAAAGTATATTTTAACTCGTCTATAGTATACAAAAAGCATACTTTTTTCAAAAGTATACCTTACAACTATTAAAGTATACTTTGTTTACGACTATGATTATGGGCCATATTGCTTAAAGCACTCACCAGCCGTACGAAAAAAACTGACTTTAATAAAAATGTTTCTGCTTCTAAATACTACAATGAAAGACAACAATTAGTAAGCAAAGGCTGCATAACAAATCTGCCTAGTTGAGGTGCTGGATATGTCATACCACCCTATAAGTACTTTAATATACGAATTTTAAATAATTGAAAATATTAATTTAGAAATTGTTAGTTTAAAGGTGCAGTATTTGTATTTTTTTAAAACCTCGTAAAAAATAACGAAATTTATTGCTGCGGAAATGTATTTATTCCTCTACCACCTTACATTTACACATACATATATCCGCGCCTGCATAAGTATATGTCTGTATATATACACAAGCCCACATAGTATATACATACTTACATACCCATACGAAGACCTTTATATCCTTAAGGCAAACAATTTTATTGTACTTTGTAACAATTTTCTTTGTTTTGTTACTTATTTTTTTATTAGATATTTTTCTTTATATATTTTGTTCGCTATTGTTGATGCTGTTTTTATTGCGGATGTAATAAGTTTACGTCAAAATCTTATTTAAATGTTTTCGGCGCAAATTCGTTCCAAATTGCCTAAAAATATTTTTGAAAGTAAAAAAAAAAGAAAAGAAAATTGACGGGGAAAACGCAAACTAAGTACCTTTAGTATGTAAAAGAAATAAAAGATAAACATATTTTTTATTAAATTGCCAAGGATGTGCATCACATGATAATTGTTTCCTGCATTATTGTCAACTGGTTTATTCGGATGAGTTTAAATTTGTAACTGTAAGAACATTATTTTATTAGGTTTTTCACATTAAGGGTAGTTTTCATTACAGCACAAGTTAAAGAACCTGCCAGGAGTTTTTGTCTAAAACTTAGCATAAAACCATAAGAATAAAAACGATTTAAAAATAAGCCATCGTATATTCAGAGCAAATAGAACTTAACATTTTTCTTAACTTGCTGAGACTTAGAAGAAACAGACAGGCAGATTAACATTTTTAGTCACACTTTTGAAAGCGTTTTTTTTTTTGTAAATTTACAAATAAGGTTAATATTAAAAATTAAAAGTATGAAAATTTACTTGTGTTTTTGATTGTTATTTATGAAAAATAATTCTGTCAAATATATATAGACATGCAAGAACATGATTAACAAATAAATTTAATATCATTTCCTTTCCGGCATAAAGTTTTACTCATCTCCTATATTTTCTTTTTAAAATCGCTGAAGGTAACATTTGTATGTCGCAAAAATGACATGAGTAAGTAAATCACTAAGAAGAAATAGAAATAAATATGAAAATATTGTCAAATCATGAAGCGAGAAAAATGCAACTGACTTTTAGGTGAAAATATAAAAAATATTTTATTTTTTTACAAAATCAATCAAAATCAGTTCGGCCTAATGTACATACAATAATACATACATATGAGGTATTTCAAAACAAACAAAAAAGTTATGTGGGATGGATGACGTAATTGTTTATAGAATAAGAAACTCGTTAATAAAGAAAACAAATTACTCCAAATAAGCATCACGAAAACCTGGAAATCCTCTTAGGTCGTTTTAAAATGACGAAAATATATTGAAGGTTTGACGCCTTCAAAATTTTTCACAAAAATTTTAAATTTGATGACCACAGGTGTTAGGGGTATATATAGGTTTGTCATTCCATTTGTTATTTGTACAATATTTATTTGCGGCCCCATAAAGTATGTATATTCTGGATACTTATAATTAAGGAAGTTGATTTAGCCATTTCGTCCGTCCTTTAGACCGCTCTTACCTGTTAAACCTCATATTTCTATTTAGTTTATTCGATACATCGTTATCGTTCATTAATAATAAGAACAATATTTGTACTAAAACCTATCGGTGATCAAAGGTTACCAGCGGGTTACTGACATTTTTTATGAGAAAAGATAATAATGGTACTAACAATCTATAATATCATTATCTCATGACTAGAAACAGCGTTAATTGAAAACATTTTTAAAAATATTCAGATAATAAGACATATACATAAATATATATACATACATATGTATGTTACTATCATTGTCATATATTAGAACATAATATAATTTCTCTCTCCTAACAATTTGTTGTCATTTCGTGAAATATATAATGTTTGATGGTTTTAACTGATTTTAGCGAATATGCAAGTAAAATTTGAAATGGTTTTATAAGTTGCTATTTTAAAAGTTCTGGGGGCAAATCACGGCATTCTTTATCGATCGAAAATAAAAAATTCTAATTAGAATTCCTATACCAAATGCACAGAAAACTCGATCGAATAAAATTTCATTCGATATCGAATGCCGTAATTAGCCCCCTGGGTTCTGTTCAAACAAAATTAGTTTAAAATAAATGACAAAATGTTTCAATTAGAAATTAGTCGTATTGGATACGCTTTAATATCCTTAACATTCTCTTCTGAAATGTAAAGTCATTTAAATCTCAATATTATTTTATGTTTAAAAACACTCTGGTGTATGTTTTCATTGTGAATAAAAATAAAAAAAATATTTTTTTACTTTTAGCGTAAATTCCTAAATGAAAGTGATTTCATTTGCGCTCTTAGATTTGTAATAAATAAATGTGTGTGTGTGTGTGTGTTTGTGTAAAAATGGCTGCATGTGTGTTCCAAATATTGTAAAAAGAATAATCTTGAACACACATTCGGAAATTGAATATGAGCTTAAAATATCAATACAAGACATGATGACATTTCGTAGTTAAAAAGGATGTGAGAATTAAATTTAAGAAATAAAACAACTTTTGGCTGATTATAAGTGACATGCATAACATTTTAACCAAAGCCCTCTTTAGAAAAATCCTCCCAAGGATAAGCAATGCTGACTGAATAAACGAGTGTGAACAAACTGCAAAAACACAAAGTAAAGGAAAATATTGTGTTTAGTAAAAGGAAAATGAGTGAATCCGTTGTTATGTCTATATGTACAGACATACATACTTACCTACATATATATATTTATAAATATGTACTATATGCGCTAATACAACGCAACGAAAGAAACATTGTATATTTTAGAACTTGAAATTTTCATACATATTTTCAATGTTGCTGAAAATATGAAATAAAATAAAACGAAGTGCTTATGATCTAAACTACTTATGCGGCAAAATCAGTAACTCAGATACCAGAAAAATAAGAACAAACATAACAAAAACCATATTAGCAAGAATAAACGGAAAATGTACTCGGTTAAAAGCAACTTATTTTCCTTAAAAACATACTCTTGGATACACATTCATATACAGATGTAGATACATACATATGTATGCATGTTCGGAGACGTACCAACAATATGAGCATTATGGATTATGTCATTTCATATAGGAGAGATGTGTATTATTTTATTTTATTCTTATTCGCGCAAACACGACTGGGTTCAACGATGCAGACATTATTACGTCCGTATCAGGAATGTGCATTTAATAGGACTTATAATGCCATAAGTATTTAAAATTGCTTAATTAATAGGCTTAATTTTTGGTCCCATTTTTAAAGCTTTCTGGTTTAATTTTATCTAGTGTTTGGTTTTGTTTGTTGAAGTTAATTTTTGTAAAGCAATCAATAACTTCTTTTAAAATTTTCCTAAAATAATTCTTGTAATTTTGTAAATTTTCCTAAAATAATTCTTCTTAAAAGCACGAACAATAAAAATAAAAATTAAACTGAAATCAAATATTCAATAATTATTGACTCAATAAAACTTAATCAAAACTTTAAAGTTTGCTCTAGTAGAATAAAAGTAAGAAATTGAAAGAAAATGGATATTTAATTTGCATTAAGTATACATTGTCCTTGTGAGTAATAGAACTTTTCCTTACAACGTAGGCGAATCGTTAATGAACTTGACGCAATTTATCTGTAGATCATTTAGAAGTGCGATTCAGTTACTTGATAGTCTTTTAATATATAGACAGTATTTGTTGTTTGCAATCACGATTGAGTAATTCACTAACTATTGTAGGCAACTTTGTTCTAAAAAAAAGAATCAGGTGGCATCTTTGTTAAAAAGAATTGAAAAATAAATTCATCACAAATGCCTCCCTCCCATTAGTAGCTCCGCAATAGGCGAATATCAAATGTTACTTCTTGTCGATGAAATAAATTATCGTTTATTTCAGCGTTTAAAATGCTGCCGTCAACTTGTATGGAAAAGCTGCTGTTTGCTATGCTGTTCATACATGTTGACCGTAGCATTTTAAACCCTGGTTTATTTTACAATTACGAAAGTGGTTAGGAAATGTTACTGAATATAAAAACCGATACATTTTTTTATTTGAGATTTAAACGATTCGATTATAGTTACAACAAGTTAGTGAATTATAATATAGATTTGTTTATACATACAAATAAGAATCTGATCTAAAGACTTAAAACAGACTGTGACACTCGTTTCAGACAACTTCTTTGAATATGAGACTATGTCCCACCATTAATAAAAAGATTCTTTTGTATATTTCATAAACTTTTTACGATGATTGTTTTTATATCAACTGATCACACGGTTATAGCAGGCGGTAGTGACATACATACATACATATGTATAAATTATATCAACAAAATTTTAACTATAACAACTTTCCAAATCTGATCTATTCAGTATATCATTAAATTGTAAGTATGTTTTTTTAAAACGGCAAATATGTATCAATGTTGTGCATTTTTTTCTCCAAAAAGAATGTTCATTGTACGTACAATTGTACAAAGTGTTGTGTGTAAGTACATATGTATATATGTTTGAATCTGAGCTTTGTATTCACTTTTGTACTCTGATTATCTACAACTGACTGTATATTATAGTTTCACTGTAAGCGTTGAACTTAAAAATAAGAAAGAAATATGTGCATTTGTATATATATTTATATCTAAAGACTATAGTATGTATTTATGTATATGATATACTTATTTGAAATGTAACAACCGTATGAACGCCTGTCAATGTTTACAAAAATATTTACTTCTTTTATTATAGTAATTCTTTTATTATTTTTCTAGTTGTTGGTTTTCAAAAACCATAGCTTTTTGTGAATATTCGTTTCAAAATACACTTACACAAAATAATTTTTTTTTATTATTTATTTTATTTAGTTTTGGCTCTAGGTTAATATATATTTATATATATATATTTTAATTTCTCCCCTATGAAGAGATTCATTTTTATTTTTGATAATTGAAGGAAATTTTTCTTTAATTTTGTAATTTTTATAACCTTCACCTAAGGTGATAAGGGTGTATATAAGTTTGTCATTCCATTTGTAATTTCTACAATATTCATTTGCGACCCTATATAACTATATATATTCTGAATCCTTATAGATAGGGAATCGATTTAGCCATGTCCGTCTGTCAGTCTGTTGAAATTAACTTT
>NDXZ01012576.1:0-12116 GCA_003055125.1 Paykullia maculata
TATACCCTTACCACATGTGTGAAGGGTATAATAAATAAATGCTAGAAAGTGCTATAAATTTTTGGAAAAATTCTAGAAAATATGCTACATGCTAAATCGGGTTTTTTCATGACAAATGACTTTGAAAAGTTATTTGTCATGCAGGAGCTATTATTCATAATATAAATAATTTTCAAAATATTCGTTTAATAGGAAATTTGCTTGAAAAATGTTAAATTGGCAACAGTGATCCAGATACATACATATGTATATAATAAAATGTGTTTTTTAAAATGTATTCCTTTGCATAGGTGGCATCACGCCTGCTGAGATCCCTTTAATTTGTAACTTAAATAAACTAATTGTTATACACAAGTACCACACAAAGTTTAAAGTAAACGCAACTCCAGGTATGTCAAATAATTAACATACATTTAGGTAAAAAATAGTAATAGCCACAATTTTGTTGACATCCGTTTACTATCCGATTTAGCTGGATTTCAATAGTTAACTACTGACATAATTTTACCAAACTTTTAATCTTTGAAGCTCAAAATTTGATATTAACCAACACACGGGCAGACAAAAATCGCTTAATTGACATATTTTTCTACAAGGATTCGAAAAATATGTTAATAATTTAAAAAATCACAACAGGATATTTTAGAAATCAGAAAAAAATTACAAAACTTGATACCCATGACGAATGGTAATCATAACTATTCGGTAATAATAAATATGCACCCAATTATTTTTGGCCCTATTTTACAGTCATATTTAATAAGAGCGTTAAGTCCCACTATGCAAGTCTTATTTTTAAATATTTTTTTGGGCGAAAGATAGAGACTTAAAGCAGTACATAGTCGCTTTTACTTTCGCACACATAATAATGAACTTAAAACAAGTAAAGGCCCTGACTGACTTTCCTACAAAGTCGTGCGATTATGTCAAATAAAAATCGTATAGAGTTCTGTCCTACATATTAAATCACAACAAAATGTGTGATTGGATGCCACACTGTCAATCAAAAACTTCATCTTTACAAATATTCTCGTTCCCAAATTTATTTTTACGTTACTATGAAATATACATAAGTGACTCGTAATATTTTTGTTGCTGCTTTACAAAATGCAACTCTGATCACACAGAAACTACTATTTTATGAAAATTTCCAAAAGATTAATAAATCGGAAACACTTGTCAAAAAACCTGTCACACATATGCACTTTTTGTCCACACTAATACACTTTCTAAAAGCACATACAATTTTTGACATAAGGAACGACTAAATCTGATAGTCAGTCAGGGCCTTAAGAGCACTATTTTCGACTGTGCCAATTTTATATACCCTTCATATATACCCTACAGATAATATTGGACTACGTAGTTTATTATAGTTTAAATGGAGTAGTAACATCATTGTCCAATGCAGTGTAGTTATGGACCATGTTATGACAAATGGTTGTATTTGAACATAGCAAGCTTTGTGTAATTAATAAAAAAAATTAATTTTTATTGTAAATACAAAAAAATAAAAAATTTATTACATTATTGAGTACTCCATGGAGTTATCCGGTGTAATGATCAACTGGGTTATCTGGTCTAGTCCTAGGCCATCGTAATGTTAAACCGACCACCTTTTTACCATATATTTGGAGTAGTTTTGGAGTACTCCTACTCCTTTGTGGACTACTCTTTACATGCATGTATGGACTAGTCTCGTTATCTTCAGGGTACGTGTATTTATGAATGTATGTGTATGTATACTTATATATAAGTATGTATTTACATGTCCGAAAAGTATTTAAAGATATAAAAAACTTGATTTTTTGTGTTGTTAATTTTAGTCCCTATAGGTTTATCACCCATATCATTCCTGATTCTGGGTCAATTAGTAAAGTTTTTTTCAAATTTCCCAAAAATGCATGTCTTACACTAAAATATAACAATTTTTCTGTAAAAAAAAATTTTGTTTGCTTATATCTTGCTATTGTCGCATTTTGCTGATTTTCAATAGCAAGAATCTCAGGGAAATTTCTGATCGTTTGATACCAATAAGGAGTCTGTACGACATCGGGGGCTGAGAAGAGTTGATTTCAACAGACTGACAGACGGACATGGCTAAATCGACTTACCTTCTATAAGGATTCAGAATATATATACTTTATGAGGTCGCAAATGAATATTGTAGAATTTAAAAACGGAATGACAAACTTATATATACCCTCATCACCTTAGGTGAAGGGTATAAAAATAAGACTTGCATAGTCTGGATTTGGACTAAGCATGTTTTTTTCTGGTGAGTCTAGTGTTAGCGCTTAAGTAACATACTAAAATAAGGGCGGCAACACTGTCAGCAATAGCAAATAATATAAAATACATATATAAAAACAAGTAAAAAACTAAACAAACAATAATAAATTTTTTTTTAAATTAATAACATTTATAAATTGTATAAACAACTTATGTACACATGTGTTTTTATCTAGAATGAAATGAAAATTTTGTTAAAATATCAACTTATTTGCATTCTACTGCGCTGTCAATACTGGGGGTTTCAGCCACTAAGCTTTGCCGCCACTCTATGACGCTATGTTTCTTACAACTTGTATGTATGTGTATGTGCATGACAATTTTTTAAAGATAAATAACGCTTAACGCCCTTGTTTAGGAACGGCTATAAATTGGTAAATTTTATTTAATTAATTCACTTTTTTATTGCTGTTTTACTTTGTTTGATGATTTACTTTTATTTGTTGGCGTTCCTTTCATTTGACACTTGATTAATTAATAGATTTTATTTAGTAAACATTAATTTTGTGTTTCCACCTTCTGCATTCTGGGTATAAAAAAACACTTTCTACTTATAAATCGAGGAACAGTGGAATTTTTGTTTCACACTTTTCGATGTACATAAATATTTCTTACAAATATGTTAATTTACAAAGAAGTAGGTAAATATCTAACACAGAACAGCTAGAAAATGGAAGTTTTAATTATTTGTTGCTGCTCTAAAATATAAACGTAATTATCATACGTATTTTGAAAACTGTAGAAACCATATTTTTCTAGTAAGGGGTAGCGAAGCGCATCGCATATAAGTATGTATGTATGTATGGAGTTAGGTTTCATTATAAATGCACACGTAAATATTCCCATAAATCTGTGGAAAAAATTCCTTTTAAATTAAATCAATTTAATTTTTATTCACTATTTATCTACTTTGCACCAATATAGAATGAAGATGGCATTATAAGAATAAAAAGGGCCTCTAAAAAATACAAACACATTTTACGTAGGCCCAATCTGTCTACAATATTAAATAAATGACTTTCGTTATCGTTTACTTTGTAAACTTTTTTTTATATGAATGTATATTTATAGGAATTTCTTTCACTTCATAATGTATTCAAAAGTTTTAGTGTAATTTATTACACAAAACACCTCGTATTTCTAACACACTTAATTTTAATGATTTCAACAGTCGCATCCAACATTTAATTCCATTCATCAGCACAACGAAGGGCCATTAATTTCTATTTTGATTATTTTGTTTTAAAATTTTAATAAAAATAGATTTTTAATTGGAAATACTTATACTAAACTGTGGATACAGAGGTGATCATAAATTTAGGGAGGTGCATGCACATTGATGCATCAAAATTCAGTGATGCGAACCTAATCCTTCTTAAGATAACTTGCTCCATATGCAAGTTTAGCTTTGGCTTTGGTGTTTAGAAAATTAGGAAACAGGAAAACCTTGTATTTTAAATTACAAAAATGTGTTTATGTAAATATCGGCTTTTTTAACTGGAGATTATTAAATTACAAAAAATTTAATAGAAGTTTTTTTTCCAAAATTTTAATATTTAATTTGGATATAATTTCTTAATTATATCCAAATACATGTATATCAATATGTACACATAAATAAGTCTATGTGTTAAACTGATTGGAAATAATTTTTTTAAAGAATTTTACGCTTTTTAGAAAAACATGATTTAAGTCCTTGGTTTAAGCCCTTTTATTAATCGTTCGTGTGCGTTTTTGGTACTAGGGGTTGGCATCTCTGCCGACGAAAATCATATTACTAACAACAAATACATACCTTGAGCAATGACCATGTAATCATGTGTTTTACGACTGATTAATTGGCTTTTAATAAAATTTAAAAAATAATTTAAATAATATGATTTTATTATAAACTTTATAAAATTGTATATTTGTAGAAAGTTTACGACAGATTTTATATTTACTTTAAAAATATTTTGATAAATTTCTAATAGAAAAACAATGTAAAAATAAAAAATTTTGTTTTTATAAACATATATTATATTGTATTTATTTAAAAAAAAAAAGTACATAATCAATAGCGGTTTTCACTCTTGGTGATATTGTTAATACTTGGTATATTTACTTTGACGTTTAAATAGCAAACTTAAGTGATTTTTTTGTGTGTATTGCAAACTAGATGAAACAGCTAAATAAATTGAAAAATGCCCAAAAAAAAGCAGAAAAAGATTAAATCTGAAAAAGTAAAATGTTCGTATAATTATTATATATATATTCTTGTTATTGCTGCAAATATGCTAGCAACAGCTAAATTTCAGCATCAGCCAATTTTTGTTATGTACTTTTTTACGTTTTTTTTTTGTGTTACGTCCTATATTTTGATCAATTTTAATTCTTATTATAAATGTTATTTAACACAGAACTCCTCTGAAACGGCTTGACGGATTTTTATGAAATTTTGTATGTGTATTTGTTATGTATAAGAATAAAACGTAAGGTATATTTTAAATCTCTAGAGGGCGTAAAATAGGGCAAAAGGGGTAAAATTTTGGAAATTCAAAAAATTAGGGTGGGGAAAAAAGGACAAATCAGTAACCCTCTATTTTCTAAGCCAATCAAGATAGAAACAAAATGTAAAAAGCATAATATTCTACTCAAAAGCAAGCGGACAGGTGTCTGGTACTTTTTCAAATTTGGGGGCCTAGCGGGTTAAAATTATATTTTTGTACTTTTTTGGGGCCCCTTGAACTTCTAAGCCAAAAAACATAGAAATTTTTTTTTAACTGCATTCGTCACATCTCAAAAAAAAATTACGAATACGTTGTTGGTACTTTTTGGAAATTCAAACTTATCGGGATAAAAATCGTACTTATTTTTGGTACTTTCTTAAAAAAAAATTTAGACAATAGAATGGGGACTAAAACAGTACCAAAAAGGGGGAAACCGGGAAAATGCGTTTAATAGTAAATTACTGGGCCGACTTCAATAAAATTTGAAACACGGATTCCTTCAGACTTAAAAAATTGTATGACATAATATAATTTTAATAACCATAGTAAGAGAAAGGGGAAAATTTGGGTTAACGGGGGGGTAAAAAGTACTTTTTCAACTTTTATAGTACTTTTTTATATTTTTTGAGTTTCTAGACTCATAGAAATACAAAATTAGGGCCTATCGCTCCTAATTAAGATAAAAAAATCATATAGGGAGCAAAAAAGTACTTTTTTAATTTTTAAGGTACTTTTTTATATTTGGCAAAACGACGTTTGCCGGGTCAGCTAGTTTTGTTGTATTTTCATATGCCCTGTTTTAAGCATTAAACTTTGCAGCATTTGTTTGCCACTTTTTCCAAACATTTCCATATATGATTATAGACACTTGCATTCATACATACATATGAATGTATATGGTTCATATATTCCACAATATAAACCATATACCTATGTATAGCTTTACTGGGGAAGCACACTTTTTGGAAATATTGCCTTAAAAAACATAAAAGTTGTTATAAGCTATTATTTTTATACATACATATAAAATTGACGATCAGATGTTTTTAGTTTAATAAATTTACTCCGATTTATTTACTAAAGATTTTTGCGTAGTTCTTTTTAGCTAAAGCTTGGTTAATTTCGGTTTCATACATTTTGTTGTTTTGTTGTAGTTGGTTGTGTTAATTTACCTAATCTAAAATACTTACTAAATCTACAAGGGTAGGTTTAAAAATTACCACAAATGTGCTAAAAACTTTATTCCGAAAAAGTCCTAATTTGACCTTGAAAAAGAAAAAAAATATACCACTTTGTGTAATTATTATAATGAAACAAAGCTGTTTTTAAAAAAATCAAAATTTTCCTCTTTTAGCACTTTTAGAAATTTGTTCTAAGTTTCATCTCAGAACTGTAGATTTTCGATGTAGGTTGATTATATGCACACTAGAGTGTGTGTGTGTGTGTGTTGTTTATGTGTTTAAGGTGTGCGGATACAAAAAGCATCACCTGTTCTTAATTCTTCTTAAAGTGATTCCAGCGATATATTTAAAATTACTATTTCCACGAATACACACTAAACTTAATAATAAAGATGCCCTACAAACATATAAGATGTAAACAAAAGACATTAAAAAAAACAAAAAAGAAAAATAAAAAAAAAACATAAAACCACAAAAGAAGTTTAAAAATTCCTCAAGTATAATAAGAACTAACTGCTCACTTCGTGGTTGTATTAAAAATGCGTTCATATCTTAAACTGAAATCTTGCCCATATAAATTTTAAGAGGTACTAATATGCTCTTTTATGTTTGTGGAAAAAAGTTTTAATAAACAAAACACACAAAAAAAATGAGAAAAGCAACAAAATAACAGAAACACATAAATCTACAACAAATAAAAGAATACGAATACAAACATTTATTTAAGATACTTATCGCTCTAAAGTCAATGACAACCAGGCATGAAATGTTTACCATTCAAAAGTTGGATTTGTTCTTTCTTCAACCAAATTATTTAATTTTTTTTAGCAAATCTATATAAAATCGATGTACATACATACATATGTAGATATAAAATCAGCAACGCTTTAGCTTAAATTTCGATTACTATATTGCTCTCGCAATTTACAGAAGGAATTTGATCTTCAAGGGACGAAAATGGGTAAAAGGGGTGAAAAAATGTTATCATAAACAGATGGACATAGAACATAAAATTAAAATTTATGTAAATGTAATTAAAAAAGAAAACGGACAGGTGACTTTTACTTTGTTTGTATCTTTTGAAAAATTGTACAAAAATATAAAATAAAAAAGCATCAAAATGTTTATACAAAATAATTATATGTACAAATAAAAATAAGCATAAAATTAAGATATTTTTTAGAGAGTTTTTTAACTGTTTCTTAAAAAAATTAATTAAAACCGAACAAAAAGTATCCAAATACGTACTTAAGTATTTTGATATTTTATGAATGATTTTTCTTTAATTAACACGAGAAAGCCCACATAAAATGTACAAATCTTAATCAAACAAGTCAGAGCGCTATATCGGCTGTGCCAAAACTTATATACCCTTCATCAAGTGTGGGTATGTAATAAGAAGTGTGCGTACGTATGTTTGCATGTACATATTTACATGTACGAAAGGTAGTTAAAGTGTTAGAAAACTTCTTTTTTTTATATACATTTTTTCCATGTAGGTTTTTCGCCTATATCTTTGGCGATTCTAGTCCAATTAGTCTAATTTTCATAAAAAATGTCTGTAGTTTAAACCAGTTTTCAAAAACAATTTGTTTAGTAATATTTCCCAAAGTTTGATACCACGTACAACTCTGAGTAACTTATGGGAGCTACGAAAACTTAATTTCAACCAACACACGGACAGACCGACACAGCTAAATCAACTTTCCTAGATAGGATAAAGGGATCAAGAATATACATACATATATACTTTATGAGATCGCAAATGAATATTGTAAAAATTACAAACGGAATGACAAACCTATATAAACCGTTGCCACATGTGTGAAGGGTATAAAAAGGTAAAAGACTGTAAAGTCGATGCTTATAAGATTTGTCGTAATGTTGTTTTGGTGCATGTCTAACTTTTGCCCTATTCCATTTGTACTATGTACCTAACCTAACCTAACTTAATTCAGCGTTAAAGTGACAATCTGTCCTATCTTACACATCCTAAAAAAAACCATTTTTAAAGAGTCGTCATTTATTGCGTATACTGTGATAGTTTTTTGCCTTTAAATAAAAAAACAAAAATAATCTAATTTTTTACCGAAAATTGTATCATAAAAATATATTTAAAATCTATATTACAAAAAAGACCGAATATTTTAAGACAATTTAATTCGACATTTTTAAAAGTCGTAAAAAGTAATAATTATTTAAAGATTGTAGATGAATTTAATAAATTAAGTTTAAACCAAGTTTTTATAAAAAGATTAATTCGGTCTATGTAAGTTGTACTTATGATAAATAGTTTATGCAATTAATACAAACGCTATATGAACTGATTTATTTAAACACTAAATGAAAAATAAACATTTATTAAAAAAAAAAAATTCTAACTAATTGATTAATTTTATTATCTTCTTAAAAATTATAAAAGTTATTATTAGCTTTTTTGGTAATATTTTGGTTATGTTTTCACCAATATTTTTTTTAATTTAACTAATAAAAAATAATTAATATTTTATCATAATAATTTCGTATATTAAATTTTTTTTTAAAATAAGTCATTTCTTTTATTTTAATCTGACCACTCGTCTAGTATGTATGTATGTATGAATGTATAAATGTAAATATTTGATATTAGATTTACAAAAATCTTCTTTATTTTTCGTATTACCCAGCAGAAATAAAAAAAGTATTTTATTAACTAATATTTTTAATTCAAATTAAAATCGTTGCTGTCAGAGTTTCCCCAATTTCTCTATGTCTTTTAAATATTTATTTATGTATTTAATTTATTTTAAAAAAATTAACAATAACACATTTTTAAAAGAAGGCAATCTTTAGCACTATTTTAAGAACTGATAGGTCCTCCTAACTATCGGTAGATAGATTATATGTAAACAAAGATAATTTGTACAGAATAAGAAGTTTTACTTTTTATCCAAAGGCATATTTAGTGTTACGGGAGTAATACAATTAAGAAACTTTTTCATTAGGGTTTAAATACTTTTTTTTAATAAGATAACAAATTTTCGGAAAAAAATTGTTTTTAGATACTTTGAAGAGACAATGTAACTCATACTTTAAACAAAACAGTTGACATTAATTTAATAGATACACACATGTATGTATGTATGTATTAGAGTTGGACAAAAATATCGATATTTTTCAAAAAATTGTCTAAAGCGTTTTTCTATATAGAGGTTTACATTTGTATACATATGTATATGTAAACCCTACATATAAAGTTAATTTTTCCTGTGTTTTATGAATTTATAAAACATATGGACATTTTTTACATTTGCTCATCCCTAGTATGTACATAAGTATGTGTGAAAATAATATTCGAGACTCAAAAGTATTTATGATTAAAGAATTTATTACTTAACCATTTAACTATTTATTTGTTTAAATGCAAAGATGTATGTTCGTTTGAGTTGGGTCTTTTCAATCTGTCATTATTATGGAGTATTGTGTTAAATGCATTAAAATCTTACACGTAGGTTTGCTTCAGATGTCAGGTTTTCTCACATTATTGCTTATATTAAATTCAGTTTTGATAAGACTTATTAATTATGTGCATACATCAAACATACATACATAATTATATTATTCAATGACACAATGCAAAAAATAGAGTCCCACTGGAAAGGAAAGGTACTGATATGATTTCTGAAGAGCGGCGCTACGGCTTTTTACAATAGTTCACTTTGGATATGTGACACTTGCTTGTATTTTTAAGTCCGTTGTTAAAATTTATAACAAACATATTTATTTTATTTTAATATTTGCTTTTTAATTAAACCTATTTAATTATCCATTAAGAAAAATAAATTTATTTTAAATTCGAAAATATGTAACATTAAAAATGGTGTAATTTGAAAGTAATCTTTTATCACTAATTTTATTAGGTTTTGGGGAAAAAATTTAAAAAATATTTAATTCGTTTAATGATTTTGAAAACTGCCATTTCAGGAAATATAAAAGAAATGTAATAAAATGTAATCTGTTTCATATGGGGACTTTGATTTACATAAGTCTTGGTTGGTTTTAAAATGCCATTGCTGGGATCAAAAATAAATTCCGGTTTTAGAAACCTCTATATACCTTTAATTATTTTGTATAGTCTTTTACCAGCACAATTGTGGAATTTAGCGGCAAAAATCTAAATAATTTTAATTTGGGGATTTGAGTAAAGTTTTATAATGCAAAAAATAATATAAAAAAATACGACAAAATTGCTTGAAAGAAGCATTAATGGCATTTATTATGGCATCTATTTCAAGATTTTCATTTCCTTAGAAATTAAATAAAGTTTAGTTTTTAGTTAATATCTAAGCAGACTTCAATTAAAATGTGTTCCTAGTAGCAGAGAATTGTGCCCGTAAAGTGTTAAGATATAGCGATATTTGTGTGTTTGTGAATTTTGGACAGGCCAAAGAAGACCTATAGACTTTATAATTTCAAGTTGAAATACACGTTGGTGAAGGACATTTATAAAATTTATTTTATATTTTTCAAGTTCCACTTTTTGTATTTTTATAATGCAGTCTTTAGAAACAAATTAAAAGGTACATATTTCTAGCCTTTTTCTTAATTTGAATATTTATTATAGATTAAAAGAAATCTTTTCGAAAATACCCAAAATAAAATTTCAAAGGCAAAATTTGTATCCCCGATTTCCTAAACAATAATATAAGACCCTTGATTTGACAACACTGTCCACATTAAACATTTATGTTAACAAAATACAAGAACAACAACACATAGAAGAAAAGGAGAAATATTCATGATAAAGTGATGCTGAACGCCGCATGTTCACAAACTAACTCTGATTATTATCGGTCGGTTACAAGTAAATACAAGTATCTTTTTTAGCCAAAGTCGACAACGTCTTCTTTTTTTATCTTAAATCTTGTGTTCAATTGTTAAAAATGACTTTTCGATGCAAAAGACATGCATACTTTCATGTTTGTTTTGCTTCGAGTATTCATCACATCTTGTTTTACAACCTAAAAATCAAGATACTGAAACAAGGAAAAGAAGGCAACAGCCAGAATGCTAAGTTGTCCAAAGTACATATTTGACCATTAGGCTTAAATAAATTGTTGAACATTAAACTACTCTAGAATTAACCAACATAAAATAAAGTAACATTGAAAAATTACAAGGAAAAAACACAAATTTAAAACAAAAGCACAAAACACGGTGAGAATGAAGTGACATAAATAATTATGTGCATTTGAGTATATGAATGCTGGGAATACTTTTTATTTCTTTTCCTTTCATCATTGTCATTTTCTTCGTCATCCTCTTTGCCCTCGTAGCCATTATTTAGTTATCACAAGATCAACACTTAAAAATATATGACCCCTTAAAAAAGATATAATTTATTTTAGTTTAAAAAACTTCACCAAAAGTGGAAATCTGGATATATTTTAACATTCAATATTTTTCTTATTTAAAAAAAAAACACAACAAAAAATCTTTAAAAATAAAATAAATTTTTTTAGTGATAATTTGAAATACAAAGTTTACGATTTTATCTTTACCTTAAAAAATAATTTAATGAATTTCAATACTCACACATTTGAAGGTTGTAAATAAAAAGTAATGAGTTTAAAAGCGGAAATTAACGTAACGCGTTTTATTTGAATATATTTTTCGGTTTATACTTTTACATATTTTCTATAATGAAAAAACAAACCTGGCTGGTAGGCCTTATAATAACCGTTACAGTTTTTAAAATCACAAGACTCGTTTTTTTGAAATTTGAAATCCTGAAAGATTTTCAAGAAAAAGTATTTGATTTCTCTATTTTAAATATTATAAAAAATATTTTTAACTAAATTAAAGTATTGAACACTACATATCAATGTTTAGTTATTGCGAATTTTCAGAATCATACATTCATAACCTACTACCTTTGCCTCTTAAAACATCGTAAACACATTTTGGATACTTATTGTCTTCCGGTTAGTTTAATAATAAAAAATGAAACATGAAATATTTAAACTCGTATTTTCCATTTTTTTCACCTACAAAACATAATTCTTTTTAGAATAAACTTTATCCCTTAATTTTATAAAAAAAAATAATCGTAAATTAATTTTGGGCGTAATTTTAATGTTTTATTTTTATACCCTTCACACACACACATGTGTTA
>NDXZ01012580.1:0-13093 GCA_003055125.1 Paykullia maculata
CACTGGCTTATCAGGCGTTTACACATTCACACATATTTTTCATGATCTAACACATCTTCATACCAACAAACACTTCGCATGAACGCAACGAACGTAACGAACGGCCGCACAAAAGGGAAACAACGACCGGCATAAAAATAAAAATTCCTTAAAATTTAAACTCTTTTTTCATATATTTATTGACAACTTTCAAATTACATATTTAACACAAACACACACTGTAACTTTAACTATAATTTTAATTAACAATATTAATATTTTCTTGGCTATCTCCTAACAAAATTATGATTTTTGTAATACACATACTGCGAACAACCGAACCGAATAAACGTGCGCGTAAACTAAATGTAATGGTTCAGTGTTGTCAGTTTTTTAAACTTTCTCGCCAAATAGGCTACCAAATATCGCTAATATGTACAAATTACAATTTTATTTATAAAAATATTTTTGGCTTTTATTTTTTATTGAAAAGATCATAAAAAAATAAAACAACATAAGAAATTTAGTAATACAATTTTAATTAAAAAATATTATATGTAATTTTTATTTTCTTTATTGAAAATTAAATTTAAAAAAATATAAAAAATTCAGTCAAATGTATTACATACATAAAAAAATAACATGGTTCATAACAATTATCAAATTAAGTGTTTTAATAAAAAAAAATGTATAATTAAATTTAAGGTACTTTTGATTAATGTTATATATAAATGTTTTTATATTCTTTCACTGCACTTATTTAATTTTTAACAAATTTTATTGTAATTAAAAAACCTACACACTAAAAGCCATTTGACATTTGTCCTTATGCTTTAAAGTTTTTTAATAAAGTAGAAGCAATTGACACAATTTTGATGTTGATTAAAATAATGTTTATCATTATTATTATTACTTGAAAAATCGCCAATCGCCATTCTAAAATTTACATCGTTATAAACGATTTAATAGCGCTGCGTTTGGCGTCAAATCGCCATATCTGTCAGCACTGGATCAAGGCGAATTCATATGAATTCGCCTTGCACTGGATTTATTAAAAAACCATATATTAGCAAGGCGAATTAACAACATGTTAATTCGCCTTATTACATTAGCTTAAGTGCATTTTGTTTTCCAAAAAAAAGCATTTTTTACACTTACTTTTTGTTGGTATGTAAAATTTTAATTAAAAGTACAAAATTTTCTTTTATTTTATTTAATTTATTTATTTTATTTAAATAATTTTTCGTTATACAATTTGAACTAAATTTACTGTTTATAGAAAAATTTCTTTACAGTTACAGTACAGGGTATTTAAAAAAGATTTTTCTAAGGTCTTTAAAATTTTTAATTTTTTTTAAATATTTTTATTGTATAGAAAAGTTGCATAAGAAGAATGTTTTCTTTTTAATAAAAACTTTCCATGATTTTTTGATTTATAAAAAGATATATTTTCGCTTATGGAAAATTTTCAATAAATTGTCATTTTAAAATATGTGTGACGATAGCTCTGATATAACGTTTATTTAAACTTTTGAGCTATAGCGATTTGAACGGGGCGATGATAAGTGAATCAGTCAGTTATATTACGTTTTTTTTTTTTTTTGTATTTTTAATGCCCTCTTCATTGTTGTTTTTGCTTCAATTGGTGTTACATTCCTCACAATTATGTTGCTCCTACATTTCGCTGCCATAATTTTACTCTCAAAAGTGTTGTCTACTATTAAGTTACAAAAATATTTTATAAATTCATAGCTTTCTTTTATCCGTTTTCGCTTTTTATTGCATATATTTAGGCTTATTCTTTTAAATATTTATGAACTTAAAATTACTTACTAAAAGTCTTTTATTGATGTTGCTTAAAAATGAAAAACTTATTTGTAGTTGCTGTTGTTGTTTTATCATTATTACAACGGCAGCAGCAGAACAAAGTCATACATACATACACAGATATTTCTTTTATTGGTTGGTTACTTTACAATCTTTTATGTGTAAAAAAAATACGGATATAATAAAACTAATAGACTGTGACAGTCTGACACAAAGCGATAATATGCTTAAGTATTAAATATAAATCTCAAAAGTAGCAATAAAGTCACATACCAGGGCATTAAAAAGGACTCTTAAAAAAGAAACCCATTGGGAAATGGAAAACAAATTTATAACAGAATTTGTCCATAAAATGGTGAATTTTATTTCAGGGCTTAATAATGGAATTTTATTTGCTTAAAAAAATCTTATTTTATTTTTTCGTTTTCGCCTTAATTTCCAATTGATCCTTTCCATCGAATGATATTGTCACTTTCAACTTTTATGACTTATTTATGTATTTTACAAATATACTTTAGTATAATTTATACTTAATCTTCTCAGTCAATGGCTTATGCATGGATTTTTATTGGAAAATAAAACGCAATGAAAAATATAAAAAAGTTTTTTTTTTGCTTGAAACAAAGTATTAATACACAATTTGTGGAAAAAAAACTTAAGCAGATTAAAAACAAAAACGTTGATAAATATGTAAAAATGTAGAAAATTGTTAGGAGTATTTTTATAAACAATTTTCAATGCTCCAAAAGATATACAACAATTTTTTTGTTTTCTTAACTTATAAACGTAAAAGGAACATTAAAAACATATGTGTTTGGTTCAATGTGTTTTTTTTTTTGGTAAAACATTTATTGAAAAAACTATAAACTCTATATATTCTTGATGCTTTTAGGTAGGAGGATCTGACGTCTTACCGTATGTCGGTTTAAATAAACCAAATTTAATCAGACATTCAGTCAACGGCAACAGTGGCTAGCATATAAAGTGAGTTGTACTGTTGGGAGTGAAAAATAAATATATGTACATATATGTACATATATTCATATGTGTGGTTAATGAGTCGACTATCAAATTATAAATTTATCGATGAAATAAACAACAAACAAATTATTGTCATTTAGTTAACGATAAGAACTGTCGTAAAATAATGTTACGTCTATAAATCTCACACTTGGCTTAAGTTTGAAATGCTTTGCAGCATAAATTAAGGCTAAAAAATGTGTAAATCTGTATCAAAATATGCCAATAGTTTTTTCCGTAATGAAATAATAAATTATTTAGCTAATTTTTGTAATCAAACAACTCCAAATCTTATTTACATATGTGTAATAACAAATATACAGACAAACTATTGCATACTTTCAGATGCTTATTTAATTGCGAAAATATTGTTTACCTATAAATTAAATGCAGCATTTAACGTTAATTTTGGAACCAAAGAAACAAACTTTTATTAAATATGAAAAATGTGTCATAAAAATACCTTTTAACTGAAGCACATACACATAAACATTATATTTTATAGAAGAAATACATAAAATATAAATTTTATACCATACAAAAATATGTACGTACGCGTATGTACGTATGTGTATGTACGTACGCCTTTGTAGCCGTCACCGTTATATTTTTTAGTGCAAAAACAGTACAATTTAAAAAACTACATTCAAAAAAATTACAAATATGTAATGAATTTTTTTTTAATCTAAAATTTATTTATATAAAGAATAATTAATAGAATGTGAATTTTTAATTTTTTTAATCGTCTATTAAGGTTTTTAAAACAATTTTTTCTGAAAAAAAAATTTCTCAATGTTTTACTTTACATTTTTTACTGAGTGTTTCTTACAGTGCATTGGACAGTTTAAAAATTTTAGGCGATAAACGTAAGTAAGACGCTATATAGAACCTTTCTTTTAGTAAATGTTTTTACATTGTTGTTGTTGTTAAGTTGACTATAAAAACCCCCCACAACGGCAAACATAAATCCCGCTTAAAAGGTATAATTCATAATAAATACTCTTGCGCTTCTCAACTAAACAAGTGTTGAGTTTATAATTTTAACCCGAAAATTCATATGAGAAAAAATAATAACAAACTGAACTTAAAAATGTTTTTTTTTTATTATTATTGTTACTTAACATTTGTTTACTGCATTCGTTTGAAATGTTGATTTACAACAACGCCAACTGAAGATATAAATATAAGAACTTTTTTTCGGAAATTTATTAGCCGCGTAATAAAATAAAATACATTTTCTAAAGTATTAAAGCAGAATTGCAAGCATTTATGGTTATTTTATGGTTATAGTTATACTAAGTAACAAGAAAATTATGTGCTTAAGGTCTCAACAAAGTTTAATGCTAAATCTAAAAGATAATAAACAAAAAAACGTATCTTAAAAGTATGCCACAATAATTTATTGCTGTAATGCTGGATATTGGCAAAGCACAAAGTACACACAAAAACGAATGGATTATGATGCATTTGTTGGCTTTTAAATATAAATTCTAAATTATACTATGGATTTATTTAAAATTTTTTTTATTATAACAGTGCTTCCATCTTCTGAGAGTTATCTTTAAATTGGGTATTTTTTCGAGATGGGAATCTGGTCATATGTTGGGAAAAACAGTAATTTATTTCTTGTGTTCTATATAAATTTCTATATAAAATTTTAAAAATTGTAATCTTGAAAATACGCCTTAAGTAAAAATGCTATATTTTAATCCTTAGTACCTTCCCTCCCATGAATATTATGAATATTATAATTTTTTGAATAAAATGAAAAATTTATATTAAAATAAAATTTCCGTTGATTTCGATTTTAATAAAAATTGTCTAAAAAGAAAACAATTATTAGAACATTTTAGCAAATAAACAATTTACCAAACATGAGGGGTATTCGCCTAATCGTTTAAATGCCTCTTATACCTCTTAAACTTTCAAAGAAAATTTAAAGCTTAAAAGGTATAAGAGCAATTTAGGCGATTTAACGAATACCCCTATTATCTATAAAACTTTCGTTTAAAAACGGAATCAGAAAATTTCTATAAATAGAAAATTTTATAGAAAATTTCGAAGATTTATGGAACGTTTTTGTAAATAAAATTTGTTTTTAATAGTTTTATAAGACAAAAAAATATGTTTAAGAAATTTTCAATAGAAAGAAAATTACAAGAAAAAAAACTTAAACTGGGTACAACTTCATTAATAGGCGTCGAATTCAAAAAAAAATTAGGGGGCAAATTACGGCATTCAATATCGATCGAAATTCTGTATGAACGTGTGCGTTTCTTTGCATTTGGTATAGGAATTTCAATTAGAATTTTTTATTTTTTATCGATATCTAATGCCGGTATTTGCCCCCAGATCTTTGTAGAAAATTTTACCAAAAAATCTGATAACGATATTGAAATGCAAAAAAGCTTGTCCTTTCTCGAATTTTTGCCAAAGAATCAATTTTCTTGTTAAAAAAAACAAGTCTTTATTTCCGTAAATAAGCGTTAAATCAAATTTTATATAAAAATGTTTGTCAATAAAAAAAGTTCAATCGAATAAAAACGATTTTTTTGTTGTTTTTTTTTACGTTGTATATCGTTGTATAAAATATCTCATATTTAAAACCGTCAAAAATAGAGTTAAATAAATAAGTTTATATTCATTTCACAAACATTTTTGATTAAAAACCCCCAATTTTTTATATGAAAATAGAAAATTGCCTACAACTTCGTAAATAAGCCTAAAATTGAGAAATAAAAGAGGTTATTTTGTTATCCCCAACAGTTTTACACAAACTACACCGATTTTTATTATGAATTTAATAAGCGACATTTTTGCCCATAAAATTGATTTTTAATTTAACAAGAGATTTTTGTGTTCAAAATAAAACAATGAATTATTTTTTTACATATGGTTTTCTTTATTTTCTTTTTTTTATAATTTATTTCATTTATTTTGTTTTATAATTTCTTTTGTTTTTTTTTCTTCTTTTGCTTGTTTTTCTTTAAAATTACTGGCTCTTTCTTAAGTCTTCTTCTAAAAAGAAATTAATAATAAACAATAATAAAATGTTGAAACATTTTACATGTGTTCAGTACTAAATCTTAAATTTAGGCTTTACTACATATTTAAAAAAAAAAAGTAGTTAATACACTTATTTTAAATAACAATTTGCAATTAGTTCTAAAAGCTAAATTTTAAATTAAATGAAAATAATCAAATTATGTTTGTAGTTATAGGAAAAATATAATTCTGGTATAATAAAACTTTATATTTAAATAAAGAAAGTTTCAAAAAAATTAAAAAGTTTGTGTTTATTAATTGCATTTTTCTTTTGTAAAAAGGTACTAAGAAATATAGTACTTTTTAAGGGAGGGGTAAATTTAAAACAAAATTTTTATTTTGTTTGTTTTTTTTTTTATACATATACATATTTAAATAAATTTACTTAAAGCATTAGGAAAACAAAATAATAATTCATTTAATAAAATTCAAATATGTAAAACAAATATTTAATTTTAATAATCCCAGGAAAAATTTTTTGTAGTTTTACATCCAGTTCTAGAGTATGGTTTTAAAACGTGTATTTTGTTTAGTTAATTTTAGAACTAGTTTTTCCAAACAGTGTTTAAACAAATTCTTTAAACAATGATTTAAAAAACTGTCTTTAAAAAGTTATTAAGTTTTTAAAACTGTTTTAAAATGCCACGTGGAAAACAACAGCTGTGGTAAAGAGAATAATTTCCAAAGTTCTACTTCTTAAAATCACTTTCAAGAGTCCGTATCGAACTACAACAAGAATTAGATGCTGCACCCTTAGATCCAAGCATGATATTAACGAACCAGAAGTACTGTTGCGTGTATTTATTTTAAATTAATGATTTTAAACTTTTCTTCCATTTTTCCCGGTTTTTTTTATAATTTTTTAAATTAAAAAAGAAACACTATCTTTTTATGATATAATAATATTAATAATTAGTGTTTAAAGATCAATATTTTACAAAGTAAAATTGTTGTATTTTTTTTGTTTTTGTGATTTTCAAACTAATTTAACATAAGTTTTTTTTTTTTTTTAACGTTTATTATTATGATTAATTAATTTTATTGATTTATTTTTGTTAGTTTTTAAATTATGATTTTTTTAATTTGTGTTTTTAAGGTTTCATAATATGTATGTAGTTGTTTTTTTTTAATAAATAGGTTTTTTTTTAAACAATTTTCTTTTATATGCATTTAGTTGTGTTAAATATTGCTGGGAATCGAAATTAAAGAAAATCATTGGTTGTAAAGAAATTATAGAAAGATCAAGGTGGTAAAGTAAAGAGATAGAGAGGGGGTAGTGCATGAAAAGAAAATAAATGTTTACGTTAATATTTTTGAAAAAAAAAAATTAACATTTTCATTTTGTGGATGCGGTTTTTGTATTGTTTAGTAAAACTAAAACTAATAATTTAGTCACTTTCATGAGGCATACATGCGATTAATATCGTGTTGATATTTAACTTGAATATCTTTGCGTTTCAGCTTGAAGGCAGCCGTTACCAGACCCATATCGGGAGACCAAACTTCTTTGCACAAAGTAATGGCGGCGGGTACTTCGAATTTTTGTAATTTACCTTTAAGCAAAAAAAAAACAAATTAAATTGATGTCTTCTCTTTTTCTCTTTAAAAAGCTTTCAACTTACATTTTCTGGCATGTTCGGCCACTTCCTTGATGACGGCCTTTTCCATAACAGGACTAGAGCATAGTTCCTCGAATGTCTTACCATTCAAACCATGACGTTGTGCTATTTCTTCCAAATGCTTTTGATTGGGCACCACCAAAGCCACTGTGAACTGTTTGGTGGGGTCACCATACACGCAAATATTTTCAACCAAGGGACAGGTCTTCAACTCAGATTCCACTTTGCCCAAGGACACATACTCTCCGGCTTGTAATTTAACTAAATCCTTTTTGCGATCTAGAAAATAAACAACAACACAATTATTAAAATACAAAAATTTATATTTTAAAAATTAGCTCTTAAAGGTTGTTCTTCGTTAAATCGATGACGCTCTGTAGTTAAATTTAATTTGTGCTTATTTTCGCACAGTAACAGCAGTTGACTTTTACTATAAAAACAAGTAACTTAAAAACCCCAACTGGTGGCCTTTATAAACCCTTTTAAAACAACGTAGTCGATTTAACAAGCAATAACCCTTACGCAGCATCAAAAAATAAATATGATTGTTTTTTCGCTTAAAATGCCTACCAATAATTTTAAGTACACCATCTGGATGCATTTCACCAATATCGCCAGTTTTGAACCAACGTTTACCATCCTCTTCAAAGAATTCGTCAGCAGTTTTGGAGGGTAATTTGTAATAGCCCATGGAAACACATTCGCCTCCCACTAGAACTTCACCCTATTTTAAAGAAGACATAAAATAAATAAATAAAAAAATATGTTTGCATCTAGCAGAAAATAAAGAAATCTCAATAGCTCTATTTTCATTCATAAAAAGGTTATAATTCCCGCATTATATTTTCTAAATATTTAAAACAAAATTTTATTTAATTTTAAGTAAAATTTAAGGGAAAAAATCACTTAAATGGGTTGAAAGAAGAATATACAAGAACTTTTAATTTTTAGCTTAAACCCAAAACTCAAAACGTAAACGTATGAATGAATTTTTTTTAAGCAAGCACCAACTAGTAGTTAAAGAGATGTACATTTATGTTTTTAAGATTCTAAAAAAATGTTTATGAAAAAGATGTTTTTTAGAATTGTTAAAGAAAATTGTATAAATAGTAAAATAATTCTTGAAAAAAAAAATTAAAACAGTTTTTTACCTCAAGAACTTATAATTCCCGAATGAGTTTTTTAAAGTTTCAATGAAGAAAAATTTATAAATGAGACTAAAAACTATAAAAACTAAGTTTATTTTTGTTATTTCCAGGAAAAAAAAATACTAATGATTTTCGTAAACTTTTTACTCAATTGATTCATATTCAAAAAAAAATTTTTTTTTAATAAAATTAAATAAAAAAATTCAGCTTAAACAAAAAATTCTTGTTATAGACATAAACTAAACATGATAAATCAAATTGATCTTATGGAAACCTTATAACGTTGTTGTTGTTTTTCTTTATTCTTAAATATAATAATTCCCGTAGAAATTCCCGTATAGTATTTTTCTCAAACATTTAAATTTGATGTAAATTTTGTGTTAAGTTTCGTCATAAGCTTAATTTTATATTATACATTATTAAAGCCCGCTTCACATTGTAATACTGAGTAATACGACATGTCAAAAACTTAAATAAAATGAGAAAGTATAATCGTGTGAAGACAATATGTAATGAAATGTCAAAAAAACCGTATCGATGTTTGACAGTCGTATGTCTCTCACCATTTTTAGAAATTTTTCTAAACGCTGATGCATCAAACACATAGACCACAGCAGGCTACCGACTACAATCTGTCAAAATTAAAATACACACGTTTATATGGAGACGATTATTTTGAAGCCAGCACAGCTACACGGCTACACGACCACCGTTGTAGCTGTGGCCAACTTAGGCTAATTTCTTTTTTTGTGAGCGACAAGAGCAAATAAAAATATATAAAATATAAAAAAAAATGTGAAATAAATGACAGAAAATAAAATCATAAAATTAAAATATTATAAGCTTTTGACACAAACAACATATGCATGCGATTATTTTTAGAATAAAAGTATTATAAACAATAAAATTTTCTTTAATAATGGATAGTGTGCTCTATATCGAAGACGTAATTTTTTTTTGTAAAAGAAAACATATAAAAGTGGCACCACTGAAAAATGTTAAAATAAAAGAAACAGCTGTTTTATTTTTGTAGCTGTCGTTTTCAAAATAATTAATTAGCAGCCAGCGGCATTTGTAGTCGTGTAGTCGGTAGCCTGCTGTCTCGAATGTGTTTACAGCATGAGACTTTCTTTTTATTTTACAGCAAACAAAAACAGAGTTGTGATTTTACACCAAAAAAAAACAGAGTTGTGTGCAAAAATAATATAAACTACTGCTGTTGTGTAATTTGCCGTGTATGATTATTTGAAGTGTGATGATAGTGTAGACACAAAATGTAATGAGAAAATTGTCTATCTGATTTCTATCTTACGACTTGTATAATAGTCTGAAGCCACCTTAATTACTACCTCATTTAAGATATATTTTTACAATTAAAGAGAGAATTTAAACCCCTTAAAAATAATTACTTGTAAACTTATATGTAATTCTCATATGCACAAAATACAAAAATTCAATAAAACAATTTTCAAAGTTAAGCAAAAATCTAAAGCTAAATATTTAAAAGAAAAAAATCAACGCTTCTCTTCCCCTTTTAATAATTAACAAACAAACTTACTTGGGGATAAGGTTTATTGGTAATTCTATAGCCACCCTCTTCCCAATTGACCAGACGTATATTGGAGACAGTTAATGGAGCACCAACGCGGCCATACTGGGTATCACGGTCTAAAAATTATAAATAAAACAATTCGAGTAAGAAATTTTTTTGGAAATTTAAAAATCTATTACAAAAACTTACAATCCATAACAGTGGCACCGGAAGTGGTTTCAGTTAGACCATAACCCTGTATTAAATCCACACACAAACAGGTCTTAATTTGTTCGTGGGTATCGGGCGACAGAGGAGCACCACCAGACATCATCATACGAACACGGCTACCCATAAGTTTGGCAACCTTTTTGAAAACCAATCTGTTATAGAAGAGAAGCAAATCAAAATGTGGGTAAATTAATTACAAATTTTACTAAAATTCCAACTTTTTAAACCAAATATTTTTTGAAATTCAAATTTTGTACTAATATTTTAACTTTTATTTTAGTTTTTTTTTATTTTGCTTTAAAATCTAAATTTGTTATCAGAAAGCAAAAAAAAAAACTTACTTGTCAATCAAAGGCGTCTCATAGCCCCTCTGGAACCATTTGACTTTATATTGATACAAAAATTGGAACAAAGCTTTCTTAAAGGCCGATCCAGAATTGACTTTGTCGTTGATGCCTTTCGAGATGCGGTCCAAAATAAGCTAAGAGCAAAATAACAAGGTTTTAGAGTTTAATTTTTTAACATTAAGAAATTTTATAAAAATGCTACAAAAATACTAACCGGTACAGTGGTCATGCAAGTAGGCTTTAAAACGGTGGCATCACCTTTGCAGCCTCTCATTATCTTACTACTGGTGTCGATTAAAGTCAAGGGTGTGGAGTAGCCAATGGGTACACCGGTCATTAAGCAGACACTTTCGGCCACCAATTCAAAGACATGAGCCAAAGGAAGAAAGCTGTTCCAAAAAAACAAACGTGTTAATTTTGTGTAAAACGATTTATTTTAAGTTTTTCAATTTTCTTTACTTACCCTATTAAAACATCATCAGGGTAAATGGGCACCACATCTACGAAGCCCTTCATGGTGGCAATGCAATTTTTGTGTGACAAACATACACCCTTGGGTGTGCCAGTTGAGCCAGACGTATACATAATAATAGCAATATCATCAGCCTTGGGAGGAACATTTTCTAAAAAAAAAATTAATTTAAATATTAATTTCAGTTGTTTCTACTTTTATATTACAAATTCTAAGAAAACTTACCAAATTTACTATCCTGACCGCTGCGCACCACCTCAGAGAAGGGTAAAATTTTGACGCCCTCCTTAAAACCAGTGGTTGTAGTTTTATGCAACTGATCTTCCATATAAATGATCGTATCGACTTGGGGACATTTATCCAATAAAACCTTAAACTTAGGCAACAAATCGTGTGATGTTATGACCGTGGTAACTTCAGTTTCACTAATACAATGGGCCACGCCCTCATCTCCAAGTGTGGCATAGACGGTAACAATAGACATGGATTGCTTGAAACAACCATGAGCGGCTATCATCCATTCGGCGCGTGTTTCAGCAAAAATAACAATATTCCTACGTATATTCTGGCCACACTCGCGCAGGCCACGACCAAAGGCCGCAGCCATGCGTTCAGCCTCTATAAAGTTTTTCCACTTGTATTCGCCCATATTGTATTTCTTAAAGACACGACCATTTGGCTGCAGTTCATCCTCTTCGCTTAGTATTTGTCGAGTGCCCAGGCAACGTTTTGAAGAGTGTGTTTTGGCCACAAAGTTGAAAACCTTTTCCAGAGTGTCTATATTGTCCTGCAACATTTTGATATGTACCTCTCTGGGCGGTTCAGTTGTGCGATAAGTTAGAGCCGTCTCATCATTGCTAACAATTTTTGCCTAAATGGTGTTAAAGCAGAAATTCGAATTAAAAATAATAAATTTTGTTAAATAATTACATTTTTATTAACTTCTTCTTACTAATAAAGACAGCTTTCACCGTTATGGGCTTGTTATTGTTTGGGACTATTTTAAAAAGCCAATTGTAACTGAATAAGTGTTTTTTCTATCGAAAAATATTTATACAAAATCTATAATTTTATTTTTTTAAGTCCATCACCATCAGATCGATATGTCTGTCTATATATTTGTCAGTTAAAATAGACTTTTTTAAGTGCTCAAATAATTAAGGATCTTAAAAACCACTTTGAGTTGTTTTTTATTAACAACAAAGTTTTGCTAATAAAAATTATCGAAATTAATTCATATATAACTACGGTGACCATCCGTTCTGTATTATACAGAACAGTACTGTATTTGAGAGCTCTGTTCTGTATAAATTATTCTTATGTAAAAACCTTCAAAATGTTTTGTATGTTATTTCTAGTTCATTATTTGTTCTGTATTTTTACAAGTCAAAATAATATTTTGTTAAACATGTTAACATAAATTTTTTAATAACAAATCGTAAAGTTATACAGTATTTATAAGAATGTCCGAAAGGTAGTTAAAGTCATATAATTTTTTCGTCTATTTTATTCGGATTTTGGGCCAATTAGTCAATTTTTTTAAAATGATCCGATTGCATGTCCTACACACAAATTTTACAAACATGTCTGTAGGTTATTCAGCTGCAAAATACTAATTTTTGTGTGAAAAATTAGAAGATGAAAAAAAGTTGTTGTTTTATTTTGTTTACTAAAAAAAAGTTGGTAGCAATTATTTTGACATTGTTAAAATGAATAATTTGATGAACCAGCTAATAGTAAAAATTACACATCTTTAGAAAAATTAAAAAAAGAATCGGAATAATAGTCCGCACAAAAACGTTAGGTAGCAATTTTTATACATTTTAAAATAGTTAGCAAATATTCCAATCATAATATACTCAAATAAAAATGGA
>NDXZ01012592.1:0-10250 GCA_003055125.1 Paykullia maculata
AGAAACTCAATTAAATAATTAAAGTAAACTTACTTGTACGTTGTGTTTGAATTTGTATAATTTATTTATATATGTATGTATGTTTATATTTTATCCACATACATTCATATGTACGTATGTATGTTGTTACATGATCGAAGCAGAAGCTAATAGCACTAACACTTAACACTTTTCTTTGCCTTCTTTGCCACACACATTTTGCAGGATAAAAGCAAACTTTTCCACTAATTTTAATAAATTAATGATTAACACTTTACTTTTTTTAAACTTATTAAAAGTATTAATTTCCATTAATAAATATAATAGGTAGGTAGGTATAATATATAAAAAACTGTAGTGGATTATTTCTAATAAGAAAACTTTACATTGCAAAAACAAACAGAAACAAAAACTTTTTTCTTTAGATTTACAAATTTTCCTAACTATAAACTTTAAATTTACTAAGCTAACATAACAACACAATTAATTTAACAATAGTTTTGTTTAATTTTAATAAACTTAACTTTTTCACAAACGACATTTATTAAAGCGCGAAAAACAAGAAACTAATAACTTTTTTTAAAGGTTGCCAAGCTTAATTTATATTTAGACTTATATGCCAAATCAAATGATCAGGTTATTTTAACGTGGTAGTGGTTTTTTTTTATTCATAAAAGATGTTTAATATATTACTATTTTACTATTTTTCGAAAAAATCTATTAATTAAAGTTTTTGATAAATTTATTATTTGTAGAATTTCTTTTTTCTTATTAATAATCAAAGTTTGTATAAAACAATGTAGAAAATATTAAAAAATCCTTTGTGAAGAAAAAAGGTTTATAAAATATCTTTTTTTCAAAAGTTTTCTTTTAAATGTGCATACACAATATTTGTAGAAAATGCGTGATAAATAATTCGTCTATAAAAAATGTATTTTCTATAGGCATACAGACAATTATAATATTATTTTGTTTTATTTACAAATTTATCATTGATAAATTTTGTATTTAAAAAACAGTGTCGAAAGCTTTTCATATTTTCTACAAATTTATTTTAAAAAAAATAGATAATTTTTGAAAATTGTTGTGTTTACATACACGATTTAAAAAAATATATAAATGTTTTATTTGGTTATTAGATTTATGCAAAATTTCGTATTAAAATGCGATTAATAGGAAAATTTTCAATAGCTTTCATATTAATGGATAACGTTTTATTTTGTATAAACATTATCATCACTAACAATAACTCTGTGTTATCGTTTCGTTCATTATTAAACACAGTAATCGGTAACCCTGGTGCTACAATATACAACCCTGCTGTGGAATGCCACAACATTTAAAAAATTGTCTTATTTCTCTCTCTTTGTTTGTGTACAAAAAGATTTCTTGTTTATTGTCCTCGAAATCTTCAAAAAAATAAATGAAAACTATTAAGTTATGGCGGTTAACATCACAGCTAATGGAAAATGTGCCAAGCATTGTCGTACTCATCCGTTGCTCAAAGATCCACAAAAGGTAAAAAAGACAGAGGAAAAAGAAAGGAGAAAGTTGCGTCTTTTGCAGGTTTGAAAAAAAATATTGAAAAACTATACATTTAACTTAAAAAATTATCGTTTAAAGGTACGCGAGCAATCTAAACAGTTGGCCAAGAAGATACGTGAAGAAGTAAACGAGGAAAAGAAGCGGGAATTGCAAAAGTTGCAGGAAGCTAAAGAACGGGAATTGGAATGTTGGCGCCATCATGCTTTGCAGCGTAAAGGCGAGGAATATCGCGAGGCTATATTTCAAATTGGTACAGCACATCGGGCAGCAAAAAGGGATAATGAGGAACGCAATGTGAAACAAACAACTAAACCACGAACCTATAAGGATTTTAAAAAACAAGTTGCGGCTAAAAAATGTCAACCAGGAAAAGTTCAATTTAGATGCCAAACTTCCTGCCCATGCCAACAAACGGCCCCCCCTCCACGTCCTAACACGCAATTTATATGTACTTGTACGCAAACTGAAGATACGATCAAAAATAATAAAAATGATGAGGTACACAAACGCAAACGAGATTTTAGTTTTTCTTCGACAGAGTCAGAGTGTGAAGATGAAGGTTATAGGGAACAAACTATATTGCCAGAATCTTCATTATCCTACAGCTCATCTTGGGATATCTGCTCATGTTCTCTTAGTAATAATCGTTCAACCCAAACGTCCTTGTTTGTGCCTACAAAAAGTAAATGTCTCGTTAAAACTCCTGCTGTATTTTTAGATGTAGAAGTGGGTACCGACGATTCTGTAACAATATGTGCACCGGGAGAAATTAAAGACAAACACGCTGAATATAATAGACAATTTAGTAGTGTAATTAGGGTAAGTCCCCGCAAGGGACGCAAAGAAAAGGAATGCGCTTCTGAAAATCCATCAACGACCACGACCTTGTCCAGTGACACAACGTCCCAGCAACCTAATGTTATTCATACTTCTGTGGAAAAATATGTAGCTGTAGCACCTAAGGAAAAACATTTTACAATTATATCCGATTTAGTTAAAAAGCAAAAAGGAAATGAACCAATATCAGGCAAAAATCGATTGCCAACTGGTCCTCGTGCTTCTCAAGTAAAATCCGTTAGCGTAACACCTCATTCATCGCCCAATAAACAATTAAAAGGAGCTGTAGCAAGACCGCCTCTGTCGCGACCTCAAACTAAATCGCCACGCAAAGTAGGTGCTACTTCAAAGCCCCCTAGAACTGTAACAGACAAAACACAGCCTGCCGCCACATTAACAGCAACGACCAAAAGTGGTACTTCTGCTCCCATTGACAGCAGCAGTTCCGGCCGCGTGCAGTTCTATGATTATAATAGTAAATTGTCTAAAGAACGTGAGCAAGCTGCAACAGCGGTAGGTATTGAAAGGCAAAAAGATCTAACACAACCCTCGGCAATGGAACAGGCTGAATTGGAAAATCAGAGGGAAAGAGAAAGACAGTTGGAGACTTTAAAGAAATAGTAAGTTAACAATTTAATTGAAGTTAACAAACGATAAAATAAGTAAGTGTTTTAAAAGAAGTTAAGGGTTGTAAGAAATTAAGATTTGTAAAAGCCGCTAATTACAAAAAAGGTCTTGCCAATAACCATATACATAGTTAAAGTTTCTAACCAACAAAAGTTTTATGATTCAGGAATATAAGAAGCATTCTGAGAACAACTTAATTGTTATAAAATAAATTAATGTTTTATGATAATAATTTTTAAAATGTTTCTGCCATAATTACGTTTTTCAGCCAACAAATGGAGGAACGTGGACAAAAAGCTTTAGAACGTGAACAAGTAAGACGTGATTGCAATGACTTAACCGAAAAACTAGAAGCTCTTACTCGCGAATATCCTAATCAAGTACCTACGCATGTAAATGTTCTTTAAAAAATTAAATTTATAATGTATAATAATAAATATTTTCTTTTTAGGAAAATCAACTGCATCTTTTCGCTGACAAACAATTACGTAAAGAGGGCAAAATGAATTCAGCTGTAGAAAAAATACTACAGAGACCCAGCATAATAACATGTTCAGAACGAAATCAACCCGGTAGCAGTGACACTCAACCTAAAGTCCCCACAACTGCAGTTAATTTAGGTAATGATTTGAATGTGGGGGCTCTTAACAGTAAACCACTGCCAGCTGATGATGTATCCAGCGATAGTTGTTGCTCTATCCTCTTGGGCTACGTCGACGATCAAAGCAGGCTTGTGAAACAGGATTTACAAAGCAATAATGCAACCCAAAATCAATCTAAACAAAAAAGATTAACAAATCTACTTAAACGTTTAGACGGACTTCGCAACTCTTTATTGCAAGAATTAAAAAGTGAAAGTGAATCTAACATCATTCAAACTAAAGAGGAAAATCTAAAGCAAGTTATCGATAGCATAAGTGAAATGCGTAAAGAGCGTGAACAGATATTGATAAATGAAAAAACTAAAGAACAAAAACCTCTCAGAGAAAGAGAAAAAGAATTAAAAGCTAAGGAGACCATTTTAGAGCAAAAGGTAAAAGAGTTTTTTGAACTACAGCAACAACAACAACAAGGTAGTCTCCCAAAAGCAGCAGTAAAAAATAATTTAAAATGTAAAAAAAATAATGAAAAGGAAGACACTTCTGCTTCCAAAGATGATACAGAAAATTCTACTGTTAATACCACTGAGAAGGAAAATTTGGTCTGTACATCAGGAGAAGATCCTTTAGAAATTATTATAACCGTTAGAGGAGAAACGAAATGTGTTAAAATACCACAAAAACCTAAAAGAAAAATTCCCATTAGAAAAAGTCCCAGTAAAGTATCAACTTTAATAGGAAGCTCTCAACCGAGAAGACATACACCTAAAAAGAAGCTGCAAAATACAAAAGCTTCGGGTGAGCAAGGATTTTTAAGAAGACAAAATTCCTATGATTCCAATTCAACTTCTTATATGAGTTTGCCACCCGAACTGCCAAACAAAATCAATGATTTAGCAAAAAGTATAATTAGGCAAAGGGCACAGCCACCGGCTGACAATAAAAAATCCTCACAAGAAGGCAAAGTGACCTCAGCTCAATACAATACAACACAGTCTGAGGTTTCTTTAGTACACTTATCGGATACTCCCCGTTCTAATCAACCACCGCCCTTCATAAATCCCTTAATAGCTCAATATGTGCAACGTTTGTTGGGCATGACACGTGAAGCCGTACAAAATTTGGGTGTCAGCTCTTCAGAAATCGATACGCCCAGTTCGAGTATAATAAATACAACAGAAAATAAAACATATTCTGAAACCATAATATCAGACGAACGACTCATTAATATACACAATTTTATGGAAGAAAATAAAAGTTTTATCAAAGATCTTGAACAGTCTATAAGATCACAAAACACTGCCTCTCTAGAGAATAGTATTAAAATATTTGACGAAATTTGGCGCAAACGTTTAAAGAGACATGTTGAAAGTGAAAAAATTCAAGAAAAAACTGCTAAAGATAGAAAAGTAAAAGAGAAGTCAAACTCTAAAACAAAACAAGCTTCGATAAATGCTGGTTTTACACAAAAAAACAACAAAACTCAAACAAACAGTAGTAAACAAATTGAGCAGAAATCTACGCCAGATAACTTACGTAAAAATTTGGTTAAAAGTCCTTCATCTTACTGCTCTTCAGATGATAAAGATTCTTTAAAGACTGGAAAGCGTACAAAAAGTGTTATAGAAAAATCTGATAAAGCCATTGAAGTTAAACTGTCTGCGGATGTTAGTAGGTCAGAACCGGATTCTCAAATTTCCCGTTACGCCCAATTAACTGAAAATTGTACTAATCGCATAGCAGAACTTACCGAACTGATCAATCGGGTACGCGAAGAAAAACAACGTCTCCTAGAGGTCACCCTTACGTCTGTTAGCGATAATGGCAGGCAATCTACCGAATATCTAGAATTACCCGAAGGCAAGGCCAACACACGCAGCGAACCAGAGGACTTGACACGTGCGAGTTCTAGTTCAGATGACATCATAAACAATAAGCAATCACAATCAACAAACAGTTCAAGTGCTCTTCCATATGAAGTGAGTCAACTCTCCTTAGCCGATAAGAACAAACAAATCACAGCCAGTCGTGATAGTGGCATAGCCGAATCTCGACCCGTAACAGCTCTCGAAAATCGCATTGATCAAGAGCCCATATCACAAACTTCTTCTGAAAGTCCTTTAGTTCAAGCGGTGCGCAAAACAAAACCACCACCTACACTCAAACGTTTTAGCCCTCAATTGCCGGAAGATGAATTAGCTCATGAGTTATCTACCATTTTGGAGGTGGATACACCAGCCACATCACGTCTTAACACAGCTGTGGTTCAATCGGCCGAGTTACAAGAAAATGTTACCGATAATGGGCTAAAACAACCTGTAAGATTTCCAACATTTGAGCAATATCTTAAGCAATTCAATTTGGATATAACTCAATTGGAACCGGAACAATGTGACCAATTACAAATGGAATACACAACATTTTTGGAGTGTCTGCAACAGAGTCTAACTCCAGGGCGTAAGTAAACAATTCAAAAATTGCTTTGTCTATAATTTGGTTTTTATTTTCTTCCCCTTAAGTGGCATTGGCCCAGAATCTGCAAAGATATGGGCCAAAAAAATGTAAATGGACGAAAAAAAATTTTATCTCAAAAAGTTATGTCTTGAAAAAAATCAAGTTTTCTAAGGCTTTAATTACCTTTAGGACATGTAAATACCTACTAAGCATTTAATGGAAATTTTGATCATATTCGGTTTTTTTATGACTCTTCTGCGCGATTAAAACAATCATTTTTGCGCTCGTTTTCTGATCATAAATGATACTTTTGTCGGAATACTTTTTTTGATACTCTACTTGATGAGTCTTTTTTAACCCGTTTTGTGGTCAGTTTTTAATCATTTTCGAGTCATATTTAAGTCTATCTAATCGATTGTGAGTATTTTTCGAGTTTTTTAAAAATCATTTTTAAATCGCATATAAACCGTTTGCGAGTATTTTTAAAATCATACATACATACATACGTAAATACACTTCCTATTACATATTCACACGTGGTGAAGGGTATTGCAGATTTGGGACAGCCGAATATAGCGCTTTTCCTTTTTTTTTTTTTGAAAACGATTCATAAATCTCTAATAGACTCACAAGAAACAAATTATTATTTTACAAAAAACCAAAAAAGCTTAACTAACAACAAATCGCCACATTTTGAAAAAATCTATTTTCTCATTTTAGAGAGCCCACAATACACTGAATTTCCCTCCATCGCAGCCTATATGCATTGCTTAACCAAAGGTGATACTTTAGGGGAAACCATAGAAGAGTCTTTAGCTCATTTGCGCATATGTGATGTTGATCCTCGTAATTTCCCAGCCGTACGAGAATACGTGAAAACGAATACAACAAAATCGTCTTCAGATGAACAACAACAACTTTTGGACACAGAAAGTCTTGAAAATGTTACACACGAAGCAACTGAAACCAATTCTGACGATACAGCTTCTTTAGATATTGAGGCAGAACTTATGAAAAGAAACATTCTTAAGAATTCATTTCGTTTTATCGAAACAAAGACGAAAAATATAGATGTAAAGTGCCCTCAGAAGAAATTGGCTGTCGAAAGTGGCATAGAAAAATTATCAACATCCGGCAATACTAGTGATTTATTGGATAGTGATTTACAACGAATGATGCAACAATGTCCAGGAGAAGTGCGAATGAAATCCAAAAAAGTTAGAATTTTAAGTAGTTGTACCACAACGTCGGCAAATGCTTCGGCTTTAGCTAATTCTGCTTTGAGAGTAAGTTGTTGTTTTTGCAATTTTTTTTTTCATATACATATATATTGAGATCATAAGCAACCCTATATAGTACATACTTATGTATACAATTGTTTAGTGCAAGTATTAAGTAGTTGGTTTAGGATATTAATGAATCGGCTCAGTTTAATATAGCTTTTTAACATGTTTAATTTCTTTTCTTTTTTTATAATATTCTAGGCTGCCTCTTCAGATGGCAGCTCTAAAAACGATAAAAACGGCCAAGCACTTAATTTGCGGGATTTTCTGACACGTGAACTTCTAAAACATGCCAACGTCACCTGCTCAAGCAACAGCACCAGCAGTGACGAATCACTACGCAGTCATTTCTTACATTCCCTAATTGGTTCCCTGACACCTCGCACACCAGGTGCTGCCAGTAAGTCGGAAGGCCCAACTTTGGATCGCCAAAGGACTTCTACACCAGTACCAATGCAATCGCCTCAATCTCACTCATCTGCCAATACACATTCGAGCGCTTCAAGTCAATTGTTTTCGGGGGAAAGTCGTTTATCCTCGGTTCACTTTAAGGATCGTTCGGCTCGTGTATTTACCAGCGATGGCGCTAAAGCTGATCAAAGTTCAGGATAACAGGGGACAAACGATTTTAAATGTAATTTTATTTTCAAGTGGGTTTTCAGGAATTGTTTTCCAGCCAGTAGTTAAGCAAACACATTTAGCATTAGTTGAAAGTTGGTTAATCTAACTTTTAAAGGGAAAGAAATTAACATGTCTGGCCGACTTCCTAAACGCAAGTTGCAAAGCCTCAATCAAAAAGATGTGTATGTAATGCAAAGCAGGCCTTAGGTACAACACTGCTTTGCATACAAAATAAAATTGATGCAAGATTTTGATAAATAAGGCTCATCAAACTGTGTTGCAAGCCGAGTAGGAACATTAGACGTTGCCAGCAATTTCACGTATGTATGCAACTTGCGTTTAGGAAGTCGGCCTCTATTTTAAAAAATCAATTTTCCTTATTTTAACGCCCAAAATTCAGTGGCAATAGTTTTGCCCATGGTATTTTATTTGCAGCTTTTAGGGCAAGATTTACAGTAATTAGCTAACCATTTGTTAACTGAAATGGTAGCCATTGCTTAACTACTTAATAATTCATATTCGCAGTGCATATTTCAATTAAAAATTTTAATATGGATAAAGAATGGTAACCCTATCAAATAATCATATATTAATGCTGGTACATTGCTATAATATATTTTTTAGGCAACACATTAAGCTGTAAATAGTCAACCAGTGGCTTAACTAATGGTAAGTTTAAAGCATACGTTAAACCGTAACCATTAGTTAACTAATGACTCTCAATTTGGGCTTTAGTTTGCCATTAGTTAAGGCACGAAAAGCCCTTAGTAGTTAAACAATAGTTATCATTTTACAATTTACAAATAGTTGATAAATGACTAAATTTCGGCAAATAATTTTTTTTTTTTTTTAATTTTAATTTGGCAATATTTTCAAAGTAAGAAGAATAATTTGTAAAATTAGGGAGTTTGTTGAAATTTTTGTTAGGGGTGCTGTTGCGTAATTTTATTGTGTGGTTTCTAATCAAAATTTATTAAAGGATTTTTTATTATATATTTACAATCAAAATTGGGTCCTACAGTTAAAATGAAAAGTCAACAATTCGGCTTTTGAACTTGGAATATTTTGTCCAAAGTTCATTCCTGAAAAGAAAATATTTCAGTTGGTAAAAGTGTCATTTTCGGCGAAGGTCGTTCCGCAAAATAGCTTTAATTGTCGTGCAAACAAATGCGTGGCGGTGGAAATTCGCAAAATTGTATGTCGTGTAAACATTTAACTACATATTTCTAGCTTTTTACAAATATATTACGATTTACTTTATTAGCGGAAATCACTCTTGGTAGCATATCTGCAATTATTGAAAATATGCAATAAATTTTTGCTTCAAAGCGTGAGTGTCTTTTTCTAAGTGTGTAGCAAATATATTTTATTTGTATTGACAAAAAAGGAAATATTTTATTTTTGTTTATTAAAAAAAGTTATTTGTTTTGAATTACTTAGTCATCTGTTTCTGTTTGGCAAACTTTTGTAGGACAACTTTGCACTGATTTTTAGTTGTGCAAATTTGCTCAAGTGAGGCAAATTGCATTTCTATGTATTTTGTTGTTGTGGTCTTGCAAATGTTTGCTGTTTTGCACGATATGCACGACTTGCACTAGAAATACTTTACTATTAGGAAATACTTTATAATTATTTAAAAAATTAACAACAAAAAAAATTCATTGAAGTTGACTATTTAAACTAAAAGCAAAGTTGTTCCCCTTTTTCATTATAATAAAGTCGATTATTTCGACTCTGTCCAACTATTTTCAACCTTTTAGGTTATTTTAGATTTCTTTAATTTTTTTTTTATTTTAAATTAATTTAATCCTTTTTTACTTGCTTTTTTGACAGCAAAAACTTTTTAGTAAGTCCTTATTTAGATGAGATAATATTTGGAAGAAAAACATTGAGAATTCTCTTTTGTTTTCTCATTCCCGTTCACACAGACGAATATGTTGTCGCCACATTCCACACACGAAACAACAACAACAAAAAAGAAATAAAGCAAAGTAAATGTAAACAAAGCGTATCGCCGAGTACCGAACACATAAACGAGGATCTCTTCTCCACCCGTAATATGCTACCAAACTCAATGTTTCCCTTCCAAATGTTCGTCCATCTTAACTCGCCACTTTTTGCGCCAAAATAGTCGATTTCAACTAAATCAGATTTTTTCAATTTTTCGTTTGAAAGTCAATTTAAAAACCCAAAATCCAGCTCCTACTGTAAAATGAATTTGGTCACCTCTTCTAGTATATTTTTCAATTGTATGATGTATTTGTTTATATTTTAACCCCCATATTTATTAACAATTTTTAAGTTT
>NDXZ01012595.1:0-16155 GCA_003055125.1 Paykullia maculata
TTAAATGAACTAGAGCCAGAATTAAAACTAAAATATTTGTTATCGTTTTTAGCCCTTCAGATTTTTTTTTTTAAACTGTTTAACTAAATTTGCCATATTTTGAAAAATGATTTTAATTAAAAGTTAATGGCCGGCAAATGTTAATGCAAATCATTTTAAAATCAATATATTTTGGTGCTAATTTTGAACAAGTGATATGTTTAAATCGGCAATGATCGTTGGCCATGATGGTTGTCACATTACCAAAATGTTTTAAATAGAAAAGAAACAAAATTTTATTAAAGACTGAAGCAAATTATTTTCAAATTTTAACATTTAAATACAATTATTTATTTTCTCAAGCCTTTAAGGATTCGGAGATTTGAACCGCAAATCTGGCAAGTTTTACCTCAAAAATATAAACTTTTTACAAAGCTGTCATCAGTTAGTTAAGGCCGGGGCACATAGAATCCGTCATACGTTAACTGACATTAACGTGACAAGGGAAAAAGCTGACACAATAAATACTTTGTAAACGGATATTAAATCTACACACTACACAAAAAAGTCAGCTGATAGTTGTCAAACTACTTAACGTAAGTTAAAAGTTGAAAGTTGCCCAACTTTAGTACTTTGCCTTAATGGTGACGGAACGAATGGGACAAAGTTAATAAGAAAACATATATTTTAACTTAGCTGTCAGTTGAAAATGATAACGCATGACGGATTTTAAGTGACCCGGCCTTTAGACTTTTATTTAAACACTTATATTTGATTTTGTGTTGTAGTGTTGCCAACAAAAGTTTATAAACAAAACCAACAAATGATTCAAGCAAAATTTTGACAAATTTTTTTTTTATTCATTTAGAGTTAAGTTTTTTGTTTTTTTTTTAATTTTTAATTAACATAACTTTTTCCATTTCCTACAAATTTGATAATTTTTTTCAGAGCTCTACATTTTGGGTACACCAAAAGAGGTTTCTACAAAATTTTATTTTCCTAATTCTTGCATTAAGAAACAATCGCAGTTTATTCGATGCCAAACGTGAGCTACACTTCTTTCTGTTCTGCTGATTTTCTTGCTTTTAATAACAAAGATTTCCGATATAAAGAAAATATTTTATTTATATTTTATTCCTCTACAGCCTTTGGTTCAAGCTTTAATGAGCTTTCAAGGGACATACTAACGAACGGAAATAGCCATGTAGATCTTCTTTAAATGTTTATCATGATTCAAATGGTATGATTAATATGGTCTTGAACAATTATTTCAGTAGTAGGGGCTATAAAAACAAAAATTGTTTTTGCTTTCTTTAACAGAAAAAATTACAAAAAAAATGTGAAATCTAATGCACTAACATGACAATTTTTAGCTCGTTTGAACAGAAAAGCTAAAAGTCTAAACATGACCTTCAAGTCAAACAAGGCAACCAAAATTCCTAAATTTGGCTAAATAGGCTGATCTGGCAGTACACGTGTAAAAATATGCGTTTCTTTAACGTTAAATGGCAAATAAGTGTGTATATAAAAATAGCACAACAACCCAGTGTATAAAACAGCAACAAGAAAAAACAATTTGAAAAAAGGTAATTTCAAATTTACACTATAAATTACTTACAGACAATTTAGAGACAACTATTTCCATTTGTAAAATTTTAATAATTTTACGGATAAGGAATAAAAAAAATTTACAATTTTCAATCGAATATCTACATATTACTGCTTTGTTTGCTGGGTTATCATTTCACCCATGCCAGCTTACAATTAAACTAAATATAAAAATAAAAAAAATTATATTAAGACAATTGCGTAATGTTTATTTATTTTATAGAAATAATTTTACTGCGAGTGTGTAAAATAAAATTAAAATATTGTATTTAGCATCCACATACGCAGACGGGCAGACGGACTTTTGAACAAATTTTCTAAATTTATTGTTGCTTTTTAATACACAATAAAGGTTTTATGTTTTTGTTTTTCTAAATATATAATTTCAACAAATTTTTTTTATTTTTCTTTTTTTTTGGTAAACAATTAAAAACTGTATAAATTTGTTTTTAGGCTGTAAAATGAAACAGAACAAAATAAAACATAAAATCATAGAATTATGAGAAATAATTTTTAGAAATTTATATTTTACCAAAATAATTGTTATTGAACGTAAAAGAGGGAAATTTTATGATCTAAAAACAAAAATATTTTTTTAAATATTAATTTTTAGCCCTCAAATATGTATGTATGTAGATTCAATACAGTGTTACCGGCCGTATGCAAAAAAAAAAAGTAAACGTTTTATAAACCTTTGTTAAGCGAATTTCCTTAAAGTTTTATATTAAATGCTTAAGGTGTTTGTTTAGCTGCCTGACTTACTTATATACTATATTGAGTATTTACTTTAAAGTTAATTTTTTCTTCTTATCTTAAGCAGAATTGCTTTGGCCCAATTTTGATATAACATACAAATAATACTTTTACAAAAGACTTTTTAGTTTTTTTATTTTCGTTGTTTATTGTTGCAACACGCTTAACACATACCTAATTATTGAAACATTTTTTTATTTTTGAAATTCTAAAATAAATTTCTCTTTTAAGAAATTCTTTATATGGGGAACATTTAAAAAATTGTCTTTTTATTTAAAAGTTTTTATAATTTTATAAGCTAAGCCTATTCTATTTGATTACTTTGCGATTTTCTATGTTGACGAGGTTTATTTATAAGATGTCCCTGATCACGCACAACAAAAAAATAACCAAAAGTATTTGTTTGAATAACAAAATTACTTTGATTTTTTTTATATTAAATTTTAATTTTTACCCTTGTCTTCGGCTGTGTGTTTTCTGGAATAAAAATTAGTATATATAATCTAATCTGTTGCTAACTTTCTTTAGACCAACTTGTGTTACCGTGTTAAACGGTTTACATTATCGAATTGTTTCTAACAGATACGTGACATATTTGTCACAATTAAGCTAAAAAAATTTTAAGGTGAATAATGGTAACACTGTTTACTTGAAAGAAATTACTCACTGGAAACACTTCTGCCTATTACTTACAATAGTTTTTATAATATTTTTATCGATAAGATTAATTACTTTAATAGTTTTCCGAGGGCAAAGGTAACCTTCGAGAACGGACCTCGTATGGGAACTGGAACTAAGAGATTTATTTTTGCATATAACTATTTTGTAGGAAATTTTATCTTAGTTCCAATGTTTTTATCACTTTTAATATGGCTTAAATAATTTTCGGAAATAGGATCTTAAATGGTAACTGAAAATAATTCATGACCGATTCTTACACAGTTTGATAGAAAGGTGTATATCTGAAAGGTGACTGAAACCATTCACATCTATTGTCTATTCATAAATTCATTGCTTTTGCATTGCCTTTAATCGACAGCAAAATAAATATTTAGTGCTATGTATAAACTCATTTATTTTGTTGATTGCCTTTTGTACAATTGATTTTTGTTATGCCTTTATACATCAAGCAATAAAATAACATGTTGCCTCATGAAAACAACTAAAAACATTTACACCATTCGCTTAGTATTCATAGCTTTTTGTGTGTATTGTTGGTAAACATTCAGTTTTGCTTAAGGTTTTGTGTTTTGGTGGAGTTAGGTTTTAGAAAATAATAAAGTGCTAGGAAGTTTAAGATAAAATAAATTATGCTGTTTTGCGTACCATTAAAAAAATCAAAAAAAGTAATATATTGCAATTTTTTCTATCATCCAAATTGAACATTATGAAATGAAATGTATTCACTCAGCATTAAAAACATTCATACCATTCGTTAAGTATTCGTTGCTTTTGGGAATGTAATTTTACTTTGAAGAATGCAGGCAATGCATGCATTTACATTTATTCGTTACATTCTCTTTTTATGAATAGTGTTTTACATTGCTTTACTGAATTCAGGTGTCAACAAAAGGCACTTGATTTTTAAATGTATAAGCACAAAATAGAGCATTCAAACTGTTCACTGATATATAACAAAATAAAAATAAGTTCAAATAAAGCCATGTATCAATCAAAATCAGTCGGTGTCATTAGACTTAGACTTAGACAAACTGTATTGAATATTGTGGTGTATGTTGATTACAAAGTCTTCATAGACAGACAGACGGACTAACATTGACGTATATACTTTCGAAAGGGTTTAGAACAATTTTTTTGCGCTATTAACACCAACATAAACGTATCATAAGTTCCTTTTCCACCTATCAAGGCAAAAACTTTAATGAGCAAATTTAATAAGTAGAAATAAATACTGTTCGTCGATTTGACGAAGGAAGTGCGTTTAAGAATAAAAGAAATATTATATTTAAAACTTCCTTTGCTACAAAACAGTTTTTAGTTTAATTGTTAATGAATAATTTGTAGAGTTACTTTTTCCATAATATTTTTCAACAAATTCTGTTTTCAAAGTATTTATTATTAATTTTTTTTTGTATTAATTATTTAAAAAAAAAAAAACTTTTTATTAAAATTATTTACTTATTAAACAACTCTTAACATACGGACATACATATTTCCTATTTACCACAATTTATTTTTTAATAAAAAATTAACCATTTACAAGAACTATATGTTAGTACATAAGTTTATTAGTTTAACCTTTGACCCTGACAGAACTTGAAGTAAATTTGCCTGGTTTAAAGTTGAAATTTCAAAAGTGATTTTACTTTTATATATTCCATTTGATAATTCTTTCACACATTCATTAAAAAACATATATTTTTATAACATGCTTACAATAAATTTCACAGACAGCTTAAAAATTGAACGTAATTTGTATTATCTAATAATATGTATGTACATACCGACATACATGTTTACATACATACATTCATACGTACATACATATGTATAACTATAAGCCAACACACAAAGCTGTTTCTAGTCAAATAGAATTTTAATTGCTTATTCTTAAAGCACATGAACATATGTATTCTTATGTACATATGTATGTACATTTGAAATAATTTTATATTTTTATTTTTCTAATTTAACTTTATAACCTAAATTTATTTCAAACTTTAATGACTGTTAACAAATTTTAAAATCGCGTGCTAAGAATCATCTCTATGTCTCTGTTTAAATTTCAACCACAAGAGTTAATTTTTTCCAAAAGAAAAAAAAAGTTTTAAACATGTTTGTTGGTTGCGAGTGCTATAATTAAAATATTTATTATTTATGTACATATACATATGTGTAACAACAGTTACATATAACAAACAGAAAACTATTGGTTAAATAAGGTGAAATTTGTGTTTATTTTTTTATTTGTAATTCTTGTCATTTGAGCTTCGTGTCAATAAATTTTAAAAACCAAACAAATAACTTATGACCAAATAATTATTATGTTTGTTGTATGTATGTATGTTATACAAAGGTATTTGTTTTAAATGAGAATTTAAATAATAACTGTCGTAATGTATTATTACGTATATGAGGACATAGTTGAAGGTTAAGTACTTTCGGTTAAAGTGAAAGTACACGGACAGACATTCTCTACCAAACGAAACGATTTCAAAATAAGAATTTAGGTGAACAGATGAATAATTTATGGGTTTTTACTATAATAAATGATTAGACTTTTAATATAATAAAGCATTAATAATTTAATAATATTTAAAAAAAAAAAGATTTTACTAAATCGAAAACTAATAACAACAAATTTATTTTATAAATCGAAAATTTTTAATTTTCTAAAAAAAACATAAAACAAACAAATTTCTTAAATATAAAACTTTTAAGATATGAAAAAACAATTTATTAAAGCATATTTATTAGTTTATAAGTCTCTATGAATAAGGGAGTAAGTCTTTATGAATTTTAAAATTAAATAGAATTTTCCATCCGTCTATCTGTATACTAAAAGGATGATGCACAGTGGGCAGATTACTGCAATAATGCTAATAATATGTTGCAATCGAAAATGTATACTTATGTACAGTATATAAAGAACAATCGTAAAAGAGATCATAGGCTTTTAGAAAATAATATTCCAATTTAGAAATTTTATTCCTCACCATCCTTCACAGGGTGCCAGAAGTAGCCACCTTGAGTGTAAATAAGTAAAAGCGCTATATTCGGCTGTCCCAAATTGTATATACCCTGCAATATATTTAGGTGTAACAAGAAGTATATTGACATATGTATGTATGTATTTATGTATTTACATGTCCGATAGGTATTCAAGGTCTTAGAAAACTTGATTTTTGCCCATATAGGTTTTGCGGATTCTGGGAAAATTAGAACCTTTTTTTTTTTTAATTTTCCAAAACGCATGTCTTACTCACAAATAAAATAATTTTTGTGTAAAAAAATGTCGCCTATTTGTTGCTTATATCTCAGTCGTTTTATTTATTAACAGATTTTGGTGATTTTCAATATCGTTTGATACCATCAACAGGTCCGTAATACATCAGGGAGCTGAGAAAAGACGGACTTAGCTTCCTAAAAATTTATACTCGCAATTATATTTTGCAAAGAATTCGTTAAAAAATAAAGTGTGGGAATATTTGTTAATACAACTAAAATTTTTTTAGAAAAAGGCAAATTTTTACGGCCTTTTTGTGTGAACACAGTCATATGGCCAAAAGAATTTTACTAAAGACATCGCAAGGAAAAGCATTAGACAATAAGCTGCGAGAAAACTTAACCATAAAACTTTAGTCTTCTCGGCCACCAGTGAAGGATTGTAAAATAAAATCGTTTCTATAAATTTCCACCAAATAATGTAGAAAATTAAAGAATTAAGAAATAACATTGTTTGTGGGTTAGTTTGACCCAAAGGGTATTTAAGGTTAATTTTAAAAATGTTGTTTTAACTGTATTTTTTTATTAAAATAAACAAATTTGATTATTAATTTTAGTTTTATTCTGGCTCAAGTTCATTTTAAAAATTTTCAAAGAAATTTAATTTTTTTAAGTTGTAATAATGAATAATAATTTGAAAAGTAAGTTTCGCCGACACTAGCCGAGTGGAAAAAATTATAACTAAAAAAATTCTAATTGAAAATACATGGCACAGTGCATATCAATCATATCATAAATTTCGTTCTCACTCATTAAGTGGTAGGATATATGAATATGTATAGGCGACAAGCTGTCACCATACCTTATTTCCTAATAAACTGTGAGTTAAATAGATGATATTTACATCCAACACCAATCACCGATCAAAGAGTGCTGATGATGAAAACCGCAGCTGGTTTCGAAAATGCATTCCACTCTGCTAGTGTCGGCGAAACTTACTTTTCAAAAAAATTATTATTCATTATCACAAATTAAAAAAATTTAATTTCTTTGAAAAATTTTAAAATGAACTTGAGCCAGAATAAAACTAAAATTAATTGTCTTAAAACCAATAAAAGTTCGTAATAAAAAAACATTAAAACAATTTTAATTCAATTTTGATTATTTTTGTAAAATAATGAACAAAGTTTAGGAGTTTCACAAATTTATTTAATATAAATATTTAAGCTTGCATATATCAGACTTTTTGACCCCGATGTGGGTCCCAAAAGCGTTGTCAGATTTGGCTCAAATTTTTAGGACTGAAGCTTTAGAGGTGGTGTCACTAAAAAAATAAACATCGTCTGTAACGCCAAGGTATATGCTTATATAAATGTTCACAATTTCTGAGAATTTCGTCCTAAGATATAGACGAAAAGGGTCTCAAATATACCAAATAAATAGTAAAACACAACACAATAGAACAGAAAGGTGTTTAATTTGGTTTTTCCAAAAAAAAATGTTTTTTCATTTGAGCGTCAAAAAATTGTGAAAAAAAATTTGAGGTAAAAAATGGTCCTTATGAGCTATTTATGTTAAACTTTATTGTGGCTACAATTTTGCAAAAATTTTGTTAGTGAAAAGCAATATTGTCAGTGAAAGTTATGCTAAAAGAAATTTTTTCTCTATTTTTTCAAAAAAAAAAAAAAAATGCAGAAAAAATTATATTTTAAATAAAATATTATTTTAATTTATTTATCAAATTCTTAGCTATATTATTACCAAATATATTTAAGCCATATCACCAACTCTAAACTAGCTGTAAGATAAAAACTGATGACACCTTTTTTCGGGGGGGCACTGACTTTCAAAATCTTTTGAGGCGCTTAAAAAAAATAGTCTGGACAAACTGTGTATAGGGCTTTGCAACCCTTTGCTAGTTCAATCAAACCTTGAGGTTTATTACTCTTGCACAGTGTAATCGCTCAGACATGACTACACTCGCCTCAGACGCGTTCCGCAAATCTGTCTTCAAATTTTAAAGACTTTTAAAAGCCCATAAAAAATTGGTCACCAATCTGGCCAAACTAAGTATAGGGTTTTACTACCCTTTATTAGTAGAATCAAATCTATGCTATCATGTTCTTGTGTTTTTAAAAAAAATTTCATTTGTTGCACAGTGTTATCAATCGATAAGCAGATGTCGATTTCTCTTTTTTGTTGCTCATAAACATTAAAATTTAATTTTAATTAAAGTTAAAGCTAAGCAGATTAATTAACACATTATCTACAATTTCACACTAAATCAAATCTTGGCATTAATTGACAATTTTGATTTTAATTTGTTTAGACTCTTAACTGATAATGGCAGCCTTATCTTATGAAATAAAGTTAAGTAAAACGCCTTTACATACATACATACATATGTAAAATGTCAACATATTTCTATTGCGTATTGTAAATAGAGCCGTTTTAATTTTTTTAATACAATATAAAAAGTAAAATTTTGCTGTAAGAAACCCCAAAAAAAAAATCAAAACCATCCGAATTAATAAACCCATTCCACAACCTCCACCACATTTCCCACGCAACTATTTGGTAGAATTTATGTGGCTAAACAATTTGCAATAATTTAAAGTGTTAATTAATATGTGTTTAATCTTAATATGTCTCATTATGTGTGAAATATGTTTAATGTGTGAAAAATTAATCTTAATAAATGGCAAAACGTAGTTAAAATTCCTAATTGGTATTTATGATTCATAACTTTTCAACATACATACATATGTACATAATTATGGGTTAACACAAACTAATTTGGCTTAAACAGATTTCGAAACCAATTATTTAATCTTATTAAGAATTATGGTTAAAACAAACTAGTTTCTAAAATACCAACAAAATTTAAATAAAATAACAATAAATTAAATATAATATAATGAGTTGTTTAACTATACAAAAATAATGTTAGTAAATAACTACAACAAAAATCTTTGACAAATAAAACAAGTACAAACAAAGTTTTATTGAAAACAAATTGTAAAATTAATACATATACATAAACATATTTATGTTTCTATAATAAAAATAACAAATAATTGAAAATAAATATAAACTTTTATAAAAAAAAAACAAAGAATTCAAATGAAAGGCGCGACAAAATTACTTACAGCGCACAGTGGGTTGGTTCGTTAAAAAATAAAAATGATTAAAATATTTTATAATTTTTCTTAATGTTCTATAGAACGTTTATTATAATTTTAATATTACACATATGAAAATATGTATGAATAAACAATTTACCGATAGCTTAATTTTTTAGAACATTTATCGATAAAACCCATTTTTTATTATACCTTAAATTGTTTATACATTTTTTTTTCAATTTTTCCTTTGTTTATAAAAAAAATTTCTGTGAAAAATTAATCGATGTATTTCAAACATTTTCGATAAAAAATGTTTGGATTCTTGAATTAAAAACAATTATTGTCTATTTTAATAGAGAAAAATTATTGATAACTTCTACAGGAAACTCAACAACAGCTTAGAGTTTTACATAGAGATGTATCGAAAGCTTCGATTTTCCATATAAAAAATTTTATATGTAACTTTGAGTTCTGGAGAATCATTATCGATAACTTTAATTTTCAAGTAAAATTTTTTTCATAATTCAGAATTTAAGAAGTTAATCTTTTGACACTTTTGAGTCTATATGGAAAATTTATTCTTAACATTAGGGTTGGGCAAATAATATCGATTTATCAATATATTAATATATCGATATTTTACTTTGCAGTATATCGATATATCAATATTTTTTCTTGCAATTTTAATTCGATATTTTTAAACTCTGTGGGCAAATTATGGCATTTGAATAGATCGATCGAGTTTTCTTTACATTTGGTATAGGAATTCCAATTAGAATTTTTTATTTTCGATCGATATCGAATGTCGTAATTTGCCCCCTGGTTTTATATTTTATGTTCATAATTTATAAAAAATCTTTTCTTTATAGTCTTTATCGAAAAGACGGCTTCCTAAGAACAAAACTGAGGTTTGTTACTACTGTACGCTACGTTTTGCAGAAACATTTAGAAAAAACTTTTAGAGTCGCTTTAAAAACCGTCATAAAATTCAAAAACATCCATCGAAAATATAATTACTTATACTTTAAGTAAGTCAACCCAAATGAGAATCATAACAACTAATTTAATTGGCGCCTAATATGAACATACATATGTACATTAGAGTGGTTCGAAAAAAAATTGTGCCAGTCACCCCCTAGGCTTAAAGATAATGTAAAAACAATTCCAAAAAAAAAAATATTTATTTTTTTGCCACGCCTACAAATACCGCCCTTTTAGTATTTTGTTCACCGTGTCGCCATTTTTAGTCCGATCATAACATTTTGCATACCGCTATTCATGGTTCTGTAAGGGCTACATTTCTGTTCTAGTTGTGACTTCGTGACTTTTCGTTTAAAAATATTTAGTATTAGTGTGGATACGAACAGACTTTTTAAAAGTCACAAAAGTACATATTTAAAATGCTTAGTAAATATGTAGTTATTGCTACATACAAATGTATTGTTAGTAAATTTGTGTTTGCCTTCAATACACAACCGATAAGTTTTGTATAAAAGTATAAATTATCAAAGAAATTTAATTATCACAAATAAAAAAATTAAATTTCTTTGAAAATTTAAAAATTAACTTGAGCCAGAATAAAGCTTAAATTAATTGACTTAAAAACAAATAAGTTCATAATAATAAAAACATTTATTAAAGAAAAATTCTAAATAAAATTATCGATATATTTTTTTATAGACAATTCAGTTATCGATAGCTTTAAACAATTTTAAATAATATAAAAAATGGCTATTACTAATACATTTAGATAAACATATTTTAAAAAGAAATTTAAAGTATTTTATAGATAACTTTGATTGTCGAAATATCATAGAAGTCACTGATAAGTTTCCTATTTAAAACTAAATTATTGATAATTTTTCTGCAGGAACTCAAAATTTTTTATAAAAGATGTTTAATATGTTAGCATTAACACGGGATTGGCAAATGCAAAAAAATTATCGATATTTGTTTCAATATCATTTTCAATCGATATACATATGTCGGTTGGAAAATATCGATATTTCGATATTTTTCGTATATTCATAAAATACAGGAAAAACGAACTTTACTAACAAAAAAAAATTTTTTTTCTGATATTTAACGATTAACATAGAAAGATATTATATATAGAACTATATTTGTGGTTAAACTATGAAGTAAGGCCCTGTCAAAATTTAATTAGCCAGTAATTATAAAGATACTGACATAAGGAGCACGAACCGACTTTTTATAAGTCACAACTAGGATTTGACGTGGTAGTAAAAAACTACCCTTACAGAGCCATTAACAGCGGTATGCAAAATGTTATGATCGGACTAAAAATGGCGGTACAGTGAACAAAATACTAAAAGGGCGGTATTTTTAGGCGTGGCAAAAAAGTAAAAAATATATTTTTTTAACATTATCTTTAATCCTAGGGGGTGACTGGCACAATTTTTTATTTGTATGGAAGGCGAACCACTCTAATATACATACATCTATACATAATGTTAAATTTGTTAAAGATATGTTACTTTTAACTCTCCCTTTCCCAAAATAACTTTAAATTTCTGAAAAAAAAATTTTAAATCAGTTTAATATTACAAAAAAAATCCATTGGTTATTAATTCCAAACAGAAAATCAATGTTAACAGTATGAAAAAAAAAACACTTGCACAGAAATAAACGCCATTCAAAATTCTCAAAATTATTTCAAAATAAAAACACACTTTAAATTGAAAAAAATTTATTTAACAGTATTTATGCATAAAAACATTTCATGCATAAGCCTGGCTTACGGAAAGTTTATTTAACTCAAACACGTGTAAACAACCAATAAAAAAAGTCTTCCCTTACGCATAGCGAGCGCTGTAATTAAATTCCAATCGACCCCACTGTTCTTTAAATTAAATTCTTTCTAATTCAAATTCAATGTTACCCATTAGATTGGGTATTTTTCATACAAACACTGCGTGTTTCTTGATGTGTGTGTGTGTGTGTATGTTTATGTTTTTGTGATTACAAAGAACACAGCAAAACATCTCGACAAATAAGCTGAGAAAACAAAAACAAACGTGAACGTACAAATCGTTAAACAATTTAATGCTTATAATCACTCCAACATACATATGTTTGTACATACATACATATGCACAAATGTATTTAACTTACACACATTAGAACAACAAAATGTAAGCAAACCGAAACGATCACTCGTTAAAACAAAGTACAAACCACAACATGCTGTAAAAAAAAAGAATGCGAACTATGGAAAAATTTCGAACAAAACACAAGTGAAAGAGTTATAGTCGGTCAAGCACTACGAAACTACAATAAACCACACATCACATAAAATACCCTACATCAAAGCATACACATCTATATGTATATATAAAGATGAAACAAATTTTTTTGTATATTTGTTTGTATGTTTGTTTGTATCTATGGTTGGACCGATTTTTTTGAAATTTTTACAGCATGTTACTGATAGTCTCAAAGGAACAATAGGCTAAAATTTCTTCGGAAATTTTAGATGCAACGCCCACTTTTCATCTATATACGTAAAAGAGTAGCGTTAGTGATTGACTAACTAACTGATTCATCATCGCCCAGCCCAAACGGATAGAGCTAGAGACTTGAAATTTGAACTGCGGGTTCCTCTCCCGTTGTAAATATCCACTAAGAAGGGATTTAAGGGTAAAAAAGGGAAAAATCGGTAACTTTCTATCTTCTAAACCAAACAAGATAGAAATAAAATTTAAAAAGCCTTGTAACCTACTCAAAAATAAGCGGACAGGGGACTGGTACTTTTTTAAATTTGGGAGCCTAGAGGGTAAAAACGAGTAAAAATTATATTTTTGTACTTTTTTGGGGCCCCTTGAACTTTTAAATCAATAAACATAGAAATTTTATTTTAACTGTATTCGTCACACCTCCAAAATATATGAATAATCTTTTAGTACTTTTTGGAAATTCGAACTTATAGGAATAAAAATCGTACTTATTTTTGGTACTTTTAAAAAAAAAAATATTTTTTTGAATTTTGATAGAAATCATGAAAAGCTTGACTTTAGCTTCTACTACTATTTAGACAACTATTTGAGAAAAAAACGTTGATACTAAAATGGGGACTAAAAATGTACAAAAAAGCGGGAAAACCGGGAAAATGCGTAGAAATTAAAAAAAAAATTCGGGTAAACGGGGGGCAAAAAAGTAATTTTTCAACTTTTTGAGTACTTTTTTATATTTTTTGAGTTTATGAGTCTAGAAACGTAAAATTAAGTCCTATCGCTCCTAATTAGGATAAAACATCATATAGGAAAAACAAACTAGCTTAGCAGAACTTGAAGGTTAAATAAATATTGAATATTGATTAAAAGCTAGTATATTATAAAATTATTTATGCTGAATTATTATTCTGGTTTCAAAAAAGTTTAATGTATTTTTTGTTAGTTTACGAGCGTTAAGGTTACTTTCGGTCGTAGGCCTTATATCAGACCTCCGCGAAGTTAAGCAAGAAAATTTAATTTAATATGATATTTTTAAGTCAGTTATAAATATAAAAAACCACTTGCACGTGGTACATTTGTACCGTTTAGTGTAGATTTTTGCACAACCGCCCACTACTTTATCCACCAATGGTGATGTAGAATAAAAAAAAAACGTTGCAGTATTTGGTTTTTCACTAATAAAAACAAAACAAAATGCACATGGATTAGCAATTTCTGTAAACGAAGGAGAAAAATGCAAAAAATAATAAAATCAAATAAAGAATTATTTTGCAAAAACAAAAAAAAACTAGAAAAATTTTCAGCAGAAACAATAACAAGAATAATAAATAAGAATGCAAATTAAAACAAATAAAGCATAATTTAAGAAATGAAGGAGTTATTTTGGGTCCAGCCGGCCATATAATACCCTACACCATAGCATATAAAATACATATATAGGACGGTTTTTAAACAAATTTGATTTTGATTTTTAGATTTTTTTAAACCTTGTTTGAGGTAAATTTTACCTCGAGGTTTTAATGTTCTATTTAGTTTCGACAATGTTAAGGTGATCTGCGGAAGTGGACTTTATATGGGAGCGAGGTGGTTTTCAGAAATGGAACGAATATTAGAACCTGTTTCTGGTAACGTTTCTTAAATTAAGGTTATTAATGTTTAAGTTTATTTTAAGGATATTTGATTTAATTACAGCTGCCCCATGGTATATTAAGAATTCAATTATACACAAAGGATACAAATAAGGATAGATAAAAGATCTTATATACATATCTATGTACTTATTGTTAATTCATTATTTAAAAGAAGATTCAAAAAAACTTTAATGGAGAGAAAAAACGGTATTTGAATGGGGGCTAAGTGAAATTGAACAATTTAATTATTTAGGCCAAAACAAAGGCAGTCCTCGCTTAATACATTATGGCAGTCCTCGCTTAATACATTAAGCAACAGTAAAAGTAACAACAGTAAATGTGCAATAAAAATGGGTATCTTGACACTGACAAATTTTTTTAATATTTTATTTACGATTACAACAAAATATTTCCAAAAACATTTCAGTAGCAAAATATCTCTAAATGATATCATTTAAAAATATGTTTCTACAAATTTAAAAATAGAATTAATGCCTTAAACACCTTTCAATGGCAAACAAATAGGGAAAAAAACTAAAGGAAAAAATTATTTTAAATGTCATTTAAATAATACATATATTTAAAGTGAGCATTTATTTTAAATGACAAAAAACAGCAAAGAAAAAATCACAAAAAAAAATTCAATTCTATTTACAGTACCGAGCATCTTAAGAGTATGAAAAGCTTAAGAAAAATCTATTTAACATTTGCTTACAATAATTTTACAATTTATTTTATTATTTCGTTATCTACAAGATAATTTAATAAAATTTGATTTTGTTACATATGGGCAATTCTCCAATGTCGAATACGACATTCGTACGCATTCAAAGTGACGAAAGAAAATATGCCAAAACATTATTTAATTTTTACAAAAGAGGAAACTTATAGTTCTTAATTAGCACTATAATTAGTGCTAAGGTTTATTTTGGCCAATTGTTCGTTTTCGAGATAATTACAAAAACCAAGACATTCGCATGCGACAAAAACAGAATTCGCATTGAAATCAAACAAAACACACACTAATTTCAGCGAAATTTGAAGGAATATTTTAATGCGACTAATTTTAAAATGTTATGCATTGATGTATCTTAAAAATGGTTTTTATATTATTCAAAAATATTAAGTAGTTCATTATACCCTTCACCAAAGGTGATAAGGGTATATATAAGTTTGTCATTCCGTTTGTAATTTCTACAATATTCATTTGCGACCCCATAAAGTATATATATTCTCAGCCCCCCGATGACGTACAGACACGTTATTAGTATCAAACGATCAGAAATTTTCCTGAGATGTTTGCTATTGAAAAGTAGTAAAATCGCTTTATAACTGACCGAAATATAAGCAAAAAAAGACGACCACCGTCCGTTGAAATCAAGTTTTTTCAGCCCCCCGATGTTGTACGAACGCGTTATTGGTATCAAACAATTAGAAATTCGAGATACAAGCAAAAAAAAATTTTTTTTTCGAGATATCAACAAAAAATTTTTTTTTTTTACGAAAATACACGTAGTGAAGAGTATATAAGATTTGGCATCGCCAAATATAGCACTCATATTTGTTTTTTATTTAATTTAAATCACTGTCGCACGCGACATTTTCTACCATCATACTTTTTAGGTTTATTTTTTTACTTCATATTTTTATACCCTTCACACACACACATGTGTTAAGGGT
>NDXZ01012606.1:0-11240 GCA_003055125.1 Paykullia maculata
GAATGTAAAAACTGGGCTATACTGCTTTTATTCCATGTGCTTAATAAATAACGTTTAATTTCAAGAACTAGAGTCTTGAGAAAGAAGCCAATTTTATTATTGTCCTTTCTTCTTCGATTGTAAGCCAAATCCATAAATCAACATAAAATTCAATAGACCTTATAAAATATTTTTATCTAAACTCTTTACGTGTAAGTGTGAAAAAAAATCTTTAAAAATATTTTATGGTTGTTAAGTATTTTTCAAGATTTTTTTACGAGATACTTTTTACTTTTTTATAAATTTATTAAATAGTTTGCTAAATCGCATGCTTAGTTAAAAGAAATTATAAATTTTTCTTTATTTAAATAAAATGTGTAGTACAAAAAATTACATTAAAAAATCGCTTAACCTTTTGTGATATTAATTAAAATGGCAGTACTGCATTCTGTTTGTTTATATTTGTTAATTTTAGACTTTAGACAGGATTTTAAATTAAATATTTATATAAGGTTTGACAATTTGATGTTATGCGAGAAGAGAGAGAAACATTAGGAAAGTTTCAGCTAATGATCACCTCTCCTAGTAAGGTCACCTTAAAATATAATTTCACCAGGGTTTATATTTGAAAATCATATGTTATGTCAGGCATGGAAAACCTTAACTTTTTAATAGAACTTGTAGTTATTGGAATAAATTTGGTCTATAAAAAATTAATTTTTTAGTTAGTTTTTATTAAATTTTAAATGTTTTTAAATAAAATTTCGCTCGTATAAGATTTTTTCGATTATTTAAGGAATAATCAACTGATTTGTCAATTACGTGAAATGGATTTTACCAAACAATTAAATCATTAAATTAAACAACATAAACTATTTAAATTTATTTTTAGGTAAATCGTGTCATTATGTCGGTCTGATTTGTAGCTTAGTCCATAGTCCTCGCTGTACTTTAGCCTATAATCTTGACCATTTTCGAACCTAGTGTCTGATATGTAAACTAATCGATTGATTAATCTATAGTTTGAACTAGAGTCTTTGGTCTGTTTTGCAATCTAACAGGTCTAAAATATAGTATGAAACTAATCTAGTCTAAAGTAATTACTATATTTTGGACTATATCTTACCTGCAGTCTGAGCATAGTTAAGCCGAGTTAATGCATTTGTTTACAAATTTTGATACATATATACCATTATTTTTCTCTTAGAAAGAGTAGCAATTTTTATATTTTGACAACACTTTAGCGTTAAAATATTGCGTTTCCGAGTATGAATCTGCAATAAACTTTTAAAAATTTGCAGCGAAAAATTCTTCGTCGTCAAAGGGTTATGTTTAGTATCTATTCTTAACTCTGATTTATATTTTTTCTAAATTTAACTATTTTATAATAATCTAGACTCTCCCTTGTCTAAATGTTTTACCCTTTTGTCACCAAAGAAGGGAAATTTTTCATATAGAATTAAATTGTTCTTAAAATTTATTTATGGAAGGATACAATTTTCTTTTAAAAGTTTCACAACCAAAAATCAAACATCTTTATTTATTTGTTTATTTTTATTTTACAAAATTTCTTTCATATTAATTTTCTTCTATTTATTTTCCAATTCGAGTTGATTTAAATATTTATAGCAGCAATATGCTGTAGCTGACAAAATAAATCAATTTTTTTTTCTTATCATCATTTTGTTGTCTGCTTTTTGGCTGGTTGTTAAAGAGCACCTGATGTCAAAGAAAATATTTGACTGTGACAATTGTCTGTGCCTGTGTCTGTGCTTGTCTATGTGTGGCTAAGTGTATGTACATGGCCGTTGTTTAATATGTATGTATGAATGATTTATTATATAATATTATTTGTATCTAACATCTACATTGAGATTCCAGTATTTTAATATTCATCTGTCTACATATGTATGCCTGTGTGTGTGTTTTATTTAAAAACCCAAAATATTGATTAACTTTAGAATTTCAGAATATTAATATTATAAAACACACATACATTCTTGTGTTAATTTATATTGTGTGCGGGTGAGTGTGTTTGAAAAACATATTAAAGTTACGCCCAAAATTATAATAAATTTAAGTAGACAATATCGATTAAATATTCAAATTATAAATATCTTTATAATCATATAGAATTGAAAAAGGTTTGTATGTAAATACCCAGCAAAAACTGGGTAATGGCTTGCTCTTACTCAATAACATGGTTATCAATGAGTATTACTTACCGTCTGCATTACTAAGAAGTAGTTTTCTAATAACAAGTTTATATTGTGAAACGTAATAACTTTTTCATGAGAAACTAAAAAAGAAAGAAATGCTGCATACACTTTGACTGAACAAATTTTTAGGAGCCCCTTAAATTAGTTATTATGATTTTCATTTGGGTAAGCATACTTTATGTATAATTAATTATATTTTCGACGGATGGTTATGAATTTTATGACGTTTTTTAAACCGAATCTAAAGGTTTTTTCTTAGTGTTTCTTTAAAAAGTAACGTACCTCAGTTTTAGGAAGTCGAATATAATACATTATTAATAATGAGTTCTGTAAACTCATACAATCAATTAGACATTTTACTTATTAAAAGCAAATAGTTATAAATTATTTTAAAAGTAATGACTTATTCATTTTCTGATTTATAATCTAAAGGCTCCTTGATTTCTTAATAGTTAGAAATTACTTAATGACATTAAAGTAATGACTTCACAAAATCCCTATTTTTAAGCGAGGGTGGTAATGACTTATTTAGGTCCCTATTGGAAAGCGAGCGAGCGGAGTAAGTATTTGCCTCCAATGATATCGCCCTCTAAAAGTAATGGGTTAAAGTTCCAAAAGGTGCGTTGTATTTTTATTATTTCAACTCATTACAAAGCAATGCAAGTTGTTGCAGGGTATGTACGTACAGTTATTTGTGTTTTATAGAAAGCTATAGCGTTTTTTAGATTTTCATAAAAATTTCACTGTCAACTTAAAAGAAAACGCAAGTTGCAATGCATAGGTAAAACTTCTGGCAACGCTTAATGTTCCTAATCGGTTAGCAACTCAGTTTAATGAGTATCAGCTGTTAAAATCTTGCATCAATTTTATTTTGTATGCAAAGCAGGGTTGTACCTAAGGCCGGCATACTTTCCATTGCATACAAATTTTTTCGATTTATGCTTTGCAACTTGCGTTTAGGAAGTCGGCCAAACATTTTATTAAATTTCGACTTCAGCAGCTTAATTACTAAAACAGTTAAACTAAACGGTCACTCTGCATCAATTAAGACATCATTTGTCAACTTACGCAAAGGAATAAACCACCGATGGATTTACTGTCTGCATCCCGCCGAATATTTGCTACAAAAAATTTACGTTCGTTATTTTCCAAGTCAGCCATAGCGAATCGCACCGGAGCTCTGTTAATAAATATTTAATATTCTCAAAAAATAAACATTTTCAAGTTATTTTAAGGATTTAAAATAAAGTTTATTTTTGTTATCACGTTTCAAGTTTAAAGGTATTTGTTTGTCTTAAGTGCCTTTTGTGTTTAAAAACTTTTTATGGAGTGAGTCAGTTTCTTTTCTTGCGTCTTTTAATTAACAAAGTAATTTAAACGGATCAGTTGTTGACAAGTATTGTTCGTTTTTATAGACGTTTATTACATTTTTAAGCACGTCAAGCTTGTGTAGCAAGCGGCAATATTAAAGGTGTAATCGAGCATAAAAAAGTCTGTTGACACATTTTGTTTCAATAGCAGTTTATTGCCTAAAAGACGTGATTTTCCCAATTCGCCTTATGTTACCAACTGTTACTGTAACAAAATTGATTTTAGTCCAAAAAGTTTTATGGAAACCGGTAGTTTCTGTTTAAGTAAGAAAATGTTTTTTAAAACTTTTTTTTAGCTTTTTGCTAATAGAAAATTACTGCTCTAAAGGCCAATTTGTTTATTTACTTGTTAAAGGCAACCTTTTTAAGAACAATTTCTGCGGTTTAAGGCAACTTTATCTACAAAAGAATTGATTGTTTAAAGGTTAATATTTTGCTAGAAAAATTTTTTTAAAACTTTTCAAGTTTAAGGCAAACTTTTTATGTAGAAAGTTTGTTTGTTTAAAGGTTAATTTTCTATGAAACATTTTCTCGTTGAAAGGTAAGATTTTTTAAGGGCAAATTTGTCGGTTGAAAGAAAGCTTTTTCGCACAAAGATTTCTTTTTTAAAGGCAAAATTGTTTAAAAAAAATCTCGCCTTAATACAGCATTTTTAATAAGAAAATTGATCGTGTAAAGAGCCAGTATTTAATAAGAAAGTTGTTAGTGTAAAGGGATCTTTTAAAAGTTGCTTTTAAGCAGAAAGAATTCTGGCTTGTTTAAAAACTAAATTTTTTATAAAAAAATTTTTGGTATAAAGGCGACATTTGATGTAAAATCACAACGTTTTATAAAGGAAAATTGCTTCCTAAAAGGTCAATTTTTTAATTGCTTGTATAAAGGCAACTTTTTATTAAGGCACATTGTTTGGTAACAGGCAACTTTTCGTGTAGGAAAATTGATCGTTTAAAAGCAGCTTTGCTCGTTTAAAGGTTTCTATTATTATGGAAGAATAACGTGTTTATTGACATTTCCTTAAGAAAAATTGCGCGTTTAATATGCAGGTCATTGCCATCTTAGAAAGACCTTCAAAAAATACTAAACATTTTATTATGACTTGCAAGATTTATATCATTAATCTTCTGCTAATATTGATTAAGGATAATTGAAGAAGTTCAAACACCTAAAGATATTAACATGTTTTTGCTTTCATCAGCTACATTTTCTCTAATTTACAAGAACATTTATAATGTTTATGCCAAAAAGCCAATAAAAATCAGATAAATATCTACTTTTGCCAAAAGCACTTAACACGTTTAGTTATTCATTACATAGAACAACATAAAACATTCCATTAAAGAGAGAAGCATAAAGGTGATATAAATTGTTGGCCAGCATGGTAGGGAGGAGCTGCCACCGACAAAGATTATCATCACTAACAGCATCATGAGTATCGTTTTTAATAACTTTGATTTTCTATATAGATTTAACAACCAACCTCATACGAGTACACAGCCACACAAGTTACACAATATTAATAACAATGTTTTACAGACACAATTACTGGGGGAAACTGAAAGATGTTGTTCCATTTGGCCACCAACGGGGGGGTTTAATATGTGAAACATACAAAGACAACAATTATAGTGGTTGGATAACATTTTCCCATTTTTCCTTTTCTCTATTATTCGTTTATATTGTGACCACATGAATGTTGTTGTTGTTCTCTATCACTAACAATGACGAAAATGCTGCGTCCACAAGAGGATTTAAATATATTAAAATTGTATACAACGTTATTTTAGCAAACATCATTAGATTAGGCTTTTAGCGGAAAGAATTTCTTTATCTCTGCTTCATCTAGTTGTACACAAAGTAATATTTAAAGCTTTTTTAGGAAAAAAAAACTGCTATGATTAAAGTAATTTCTCTGTCAAAAATCATGAGTTAGTCATTGTTAATGTCTATGTTGTACCATCCATCATCGTCAATATGCTCTTAAACAACTTAAAGAACAACTTGTCAGGAGTCAACATTTTTAAAATAACATTAATTTATTTGCAAACCATTAGAAATTCCCAAAAATTACTTCTAAGCACTTCAAAGTACAACTGAAATGTTCGAATAAAAATGCTGTGAAACTAACCAAACAAAAGTATAATAATAGGCTCTTCTAGAAGAGTCGCGGGTAGGGATATATTTTCCAAGACAACTTAATACTTTAAAATTCAAAAATGCTTGCATTCCTAAATATTTGAATGGTCAACGGGTCAACGTTTTTTTTTTCTAATTTCTTTGACACATACGTTTAGTTGGCCCTCGAAATCAATATAGATGGTCAAGTTAACGTATATGTCAAAGTTTTTGTTACTGTCTACGTACTTCTCCATGTTAGTTTAAACTGAAATGCAAAATGACTAAAATATGCTTCAACAGAAAATGACTTTTTAATTTAATTTTATTGACATAATAAGTTCATATGGGGGAGATTTGTTATCGGAAAGTTGTTTAAATTAAAGCGATTTTTTAAGAGGAAACTTGCTCTTATCGAGCAACTTTTCATATGAAAAATTTCTTAATTTATTTAATAGAATAAATTTTAAAAATCAAAACATAAAGAAAGTATGAAGTAAAATAAAACTTAAACAATTTTTCTCTAAAAAATAATAGGGGAACTCACTCTTCGATGCAAACTACCAGTGCAAGCCGTGCAGGTCGTGCACATCGTGCAAAAAAGCAAACATTTGCAAGACCACAACAACAAAATACACAAAAATGCAATTTGCTTCGCTTGTGCAAATTTGCACAACCAAAAATCAGTGCAAAATTGTCTTACAAAAATTTGCACAACAGAAACAGCTGATCAAGTGATTCAAAATAAATAACTTAAAACCTGTGCTTACAAAGTTTAACGGCGGCAGAGGCCGACGCGTAAATTACCTTTCAGACATATGTAAATACATAAAAATATACATACGTACATACATTTATACATGCAAACATACATAGTTGTGGTTATTTCTTTATTACTACTGATTTTCAAAACAAATATGTTCTTAAATGTTATGAATGTATATGTTCTTTTTACTGTTGAAGATTAAACAACTGCGTTAGCTTTGATATATTGACTGCGGCCAAGGTTATGGCGGCATTAAAGTATTTGTCACCTACAAAATCAGCTGTTATCAAAAACTTCCAACATACTTAGAAATATACACTCACGCTTTGTAGCAAGAAAATAGTGCATACTTGCATTAATTGCAAATGTGCTTCGAAGAGTGAGTTCCGCTAATGTTATTGTTATTATTATTATATTATATGGTTCCTAACGGAAACAATTTGTCTGAAAGAAATTACACCTAAAAAATTGCTTTCAAATTCCCTTATAATAAAACCAAATTGCCTAGAAGCAACATATTTCTAGGGATCAAACGAGTAACTATTCTACTTTCAACCAGGGTTTAAAATGCTACCGTCAACATGTATGAACAGCATAGCAAACAGCAGATTTTCCATACATGTTGACGGCAGCATTTTAAACGCTGCTTTCAACAACTTTTATAAAAAAAAAATTTCTCTAGTTCAAGCAACTTTGTCTCTAGACAAATAGCTTCTATACCCTACACCACCATATATGTTTACGTTTAAATTTGACATAGATATCGTGGACTAAACTTGGCTATCGCAATTATATTTTTTTTTGTTTTGCTAAATTAAACCGAATTTTTTTAAATTTAATTTGTAAACATTTTTTGTTTCAGAAAAGTTGCTTTGCTACATTTTATATTTATGTATGTGCAAACTTTACGTATAGAAAAATTGCTTCACAACAGGCAACTTTATAATTCCCTTGGTTTTTATGCAAATATCATTAAAAATCAATTGCAATTTGTTATTCAATTACTTTCCGTTTCATTTATATAATTTTTCTATTTTTTTTTTGTGTTTTTGCTTAATGTTTTCAATGCAAATGCATTTCGTTTAAAAACATTTATTTATTTTTTTTTATTTATTATACACGAGGAGGAGGATGATGTAAGAATATTAGTTCCTTAAATACTCATGACGTGTTTTTCTATTGCACTACTATGTCAGTGATTCTGATAGCGATCATTATTCTCTTGCTGATGCTGTCGATGTTGACACATCTATTAAATTGTATGCAATTGAAAATCAAATAAATTTATTTGCATATTTGTTTAGACATATCTTGTGGATACACACAGACGTTCGGGCGGATAAGCAAACAGAAATGCTATTAAAACTCTATATTACTACCAAAGGCGTCAATTAGATTATGTTTTTTTTATGCGTCCATCAAAAATTAATTTGTTAGTTGCAAAAAAATTATATTAAATATGTGTTAAGCTGAAGAGATGTTGCATTTTTTTAATTTTCAAAATATATAAAGTGATTTGAAGGTTCGGCAAGATCTAAAACAGAAACGATGCAGCATTTTAATGGTAAATAAACCTAAACCCTCAGTCACCTAATCTTTTGCCCTAAATAAATTGAAATTGTGATTGTATGTGTTAAATGATTTGTTCCAACCAAACCAATAACCTATAAGCCCTAAATACTTTTCGTATTGTGTGGGGGTTTTTTTGCAAATAAAAACATGTTAAAATTTAATAAACTTGAATTTTATTTAGAACAAAACAATCGAGTTCTGTAACATTTATTATTCAAAAATATGTTAAAAAAAACGTTAAGTTTACTATTTAGTTGTTTTTAAAAAAGGTGGGCTTTTTAAAAACAAATCTTCTTGCAGATAAATTATTTACTTAAATGTTACTGCCTGAACAGCAACTTTCTAGGAAAAGTTGTTTTATTCACACTTAATTTTCCATTTGTTAAATTTTTTCAATTGAAGTAACTTTCTTAATGAGAAGTTGCTCTTCCTTTAACCAACTAATCCTCGTTCTTGTGTAGTTAATTGTTCTTACCAAACGTAGGGTGACTACGAAAAAAATTTTGTATTGCAAAAATGGCCTTCTTCAGAGCAAACTATTTCATTAAGGATGTTCTTTCTTTTCAAAAATATTATAAAAATCTTATTGAAATATTTTAATTTAACTTAAAAAAAATTATTTGATATATTTGATATAATATTATTCTCTTTTAAAGAAGATTTCCTGAAATTTTCTTAAAAAAAAAAAAAGATTTATTTTTAAAGTTTTTAAGACCCTATAGACCTTATATTTTCTTTTTAAACTAGTTTTTTGAAGATTTTGCTTCTACATAGAGTAACTTTTCCACAAAAAAATGTTGTATTTTAAAAGCAATTTTTCTATAAAGCTGATGAGTCTTCAAAAGCAAAAAAAATACTATGTATATTGATACTACAAATAGGCGGTCTGTACAGCTTGAAATGCAATTTAAAACTGGTTCTAGAAAATTCCGGGGATTTGGTGTTGACGCCAATTTTTATTAAAATCTTTCCACGTTTTTTTTGGGCCAGAATTGTATTTTTCTTTGCTTTACATCGTTAATAAAGAAATTTTTTTTATTCATATTTACCAAAGTTTTCACGTGAAAGCCCAATTATTAATAAAAAAAAAAACGAACACAAACAAGGCCGAAAATCCCGGTTATTAAATTAAAAAAAACCCCAAACTTCTAAAAGTCTATAGATGTTACATACATAAAGAGTTGCCAAACGGAAAACCTATTTTTTCAATGATGCCGAAAATTTTAGGAAAAGGATTTCCCGTTTGTAACATTTGTAGACTTTTAAAAATTTATTTAAATTAATACACCGACAGACCAACAGAAGGACAATGCCTTATCTCTATTTATATACTTTATTGGGCCCAAAACAAATATTGTAAAAATCATAAAAAGAATAACAAAACTATTTTAATCCTTGACCACCATGGTGAGGGGTATAGACAGACTATTTATTTAGAACAGCTTTTCTTTTAAAATGGTTCTTAAACCTAAAATGATTTTTAGAGGAGGACAAACATTTTGGTGTTATATTTGTATTCTGCCCTTAATGCTTTTTAAATAAAAATATTTTAAAACCATAATCCTACTTCACAAGACATGAAAAATAAAAAATAAATTTTCTTTTTGCAAAATTTATTTAATGTGACCACATTACAAAAAAAAATTATAATAATATCTTGCTTATAGCAAGGTTGTTAAGCAAATTTAAAATAATTTTTGCACGTTTGATGCCTGATGTTTTAATGGTCGCAAAATATATAATTCTTAGCAATAATATGTTTATGTGTGTGCGTGTGTATGTATTTTAAGTAAATGTTAAATGGTTACCGTAACTATATTTGGACAAGTTTTATGTATAGTTTAAGTAAGAATTAAAAGAGAAACACCTAAAGGCAAACAAAGAATGAAATTTAAGCACGTACATATGTATCAGTGTTGCCGTTTGGTTACGTTTTTTTTTAAATGTATAATTTCCTTGTTGTTTAACCTATTTTTTTATAACTTTTCATAACATTAATATAAACTGTATTCATAAAGGTTCAATGACATTATTAAGCCACTAGCTTTTAACCCGCTACTTCGTAAGCGTATTTTTCAATACAATTACTTAATTTTCAAATTCTGTTTAGCTATTTTGTATTTTTCGCAACAGAATTACATATTTAGCTGATAATCTTTTTTTCTTTGGACTAAAGTTTGGCAATATTTTACTGTTTTGTTTTATATTCCCCTTCATTATACCCACTTATTCTCTTCTATTCTTAAAGTACTTTTTCGCCCCCCCTATATTAATCTCTATCTCATTCAGGATCAATAGGCCCTAATTTTACGTGTCTAGAATCATAAACTCAAAAATTGCTAAAATTTCTGTAAAAGTCAACTAAGTACCTTTCCGGCCCCCTTTGTGATTTTTTATCTCATTCAGGATCAAATGGCCCTAATTTTCCATTTCTAGAATCAAAAATTTAAAAAATGAAAAAAAAGTACCTTTAAAGTTGAAAAGTACTTTTTTGTCTTCCGTTTCCCCTTTTATTCGCCGTTATTAATGCTTTTCAAGTTGTACTACATCATTGTGAAATTCATGTCTAAAGGAATCCGAATTTCATTTTTCCAATTTTACCCAAATTTGCCCAGTAATTCACTATTAAATTATATCCCCGATTTTCACCCTTTTTGGTACTTTTTTAACCCCCATTTAAGTGTCAAAATTTGTTCTCAAATAGATGTCTATATAATTGTAGAAGCTAAAAGGCCGTAAGATGAATTCTGTTCTAAAGTTTACAAAAATATTTTATTTTAAAAAGTAACAAAAAAGAAGTACAATTTGTATTCCTTTAAGTTTGAATTTTCAAAAACTAGCAACAACATATTCATATTTTTTGAAGGAGTGACAAATGCAGTTTAAATTATAGTTATTAACTCTAAATAATTTTAAAATACTTAACTAGTAAGAGCGCTATATTCGGCTATACCGAATCTTATATACCCTTTACTACGTTCTCTATGTGTGTATATTAGTAAATTTTTTTCAAAATACACAAACATTTTTTTTTGCTTTTTTTCCCAATATAATCATATTTGTGTTAAAAAAAAACAAAAAAAAATATAAAATTTTTTTTTTGCTATCTCGAAAAAAAATTGTTTTGCTTAAAAATCGAAAAAATTTTTCTTTAAAATTGCCCAAAAGACATGTCTTACACATATATATAATAATTTTTAAGTAAAAAAAAAAAAAAAAAAA
>NDXZ01012607.1:0-15646 GCA_003055125.1 Paykullia maculata
CCCTTCGATTATGATCACCACAACCATGTTTTTTCTTTGCGTGTATAGCCTAAAAAATCGATTACTTCAATAATTGGAATAATACCTAATATGCAATTTAGTTTGGTAACTCATTAAATTTAATAACGTTTTGGGTAAATGCAAACCAACTACTTTTTAAAGCAAAAAAAAGTTTCAAAAATTATCGCATTTTTTTATGTTACATTCTATGCAACTATTAAAGGTAACCTATCTCTTAATATAGTCAAGGATTTTTTTTGTTAAATATTTGTATAGAATTTAAATCTACAGCTTAGGGTATATAAATAGCACAATTTTTTTTATAACTAGAATTTAAAAAAAAAATCATGATTTGTTTTTCTATATCATTGTTAACTTATTCCTTTATTAAAACAATATTGGATACTAAATATGCTATTTAATTACTCTTAACTGTGTTTATAAAATGGTCATTTATGCAGGTAAACATTATTATGGATAAAACATTTTCTTAAGAATAAAACAACCAAAAAATAACTGAATGCATAATAAAGGTGCAAAAAATACAAGAAAATAAAATATTAAAGTCTTCAAAATGAAGAAAATGCTTAAGGGAAATTTAAATAGAAAAGTAGTTGCATTATTATTTTCCAAAAGTTAGTGATAAAGTGTCAAATTTGACTAAAGAAACTTTTGAAGTATTACGGCAAAGTTTAAGCAGAAAAAGAATTCTATTGCAGTTGCTTTAAATATTTTTTTTTTCTTAATAAAGTTGGTAAAGTAAAACGTAGTTTATATATAATCGAAATCAAATATATTATGGGGTGAAAAGATAATTTATATCCGTGGCAATAAATAATAATAGCTTAAGTCGAAATAACGTGTTTTGAGATATTAAGGGTTTTGTCTTAAATAAATTGTGTTTGGTTTTTATAGTAAATTTTTAGCCACAGAAAAAGATGCACATTTAGTTAGAACAAAACTGTTTATTTTATAAAAAAAAAAGTTTTATTAGTTAATATTCGCTGTTTTTTAGTTAAGATGTTATGAAAAAATCCATTGGCAGAAAAATAAAAGCTAAAGTCAATTTAAGCTACTATATTTAAAGGCAAAATAATTTTTATTGATAGTAAGTCGAGATAAGTGCTTTGGGTTAAATTAAAAAATGCGAAAAACCTGAGCTTAGTTACATATAAGGTTGTTTTATGAGGAATAATTTCAATGGGCTGTAAGTTATTGAACAAAAATTTTGTACGAACAAATTTTTTTTTATATTGAGTTTGACGTCTTTCTTTTTGAAGTTCAATATAAAAAAAAAAAAATTTGTTCGTTTAAAATTTTTGTTCAGACACAATGGGTGAATTCAGCTTTAGTGTATACAAGTTTTAATGCTCAAACATTTTAATATTGATGTAGCTAACTTTGAAAAAAATTAAGTTGAATTAAGATGTTATGGCTTAGGTATTATTTTCCAAAGAGACTTAAGATAAAATATAAATGCATATAGTTTTATTAATAATGACATTTTATGCTTGAAATATAGCTGAGTGATAGATCTTAAAGAAGAGAATAAGAATATGTAATTAAATCAAAAAGCACTTATGTGAACTTAAGTCATTATTATTTATTGCCACAGCTATATACAAAAATGTACATTTTGTTAACATACATTTATTTTTCTTCAGAAAAATCATGAATTAAAACTAATTAATTTTGATGTTTAAGATTCTGCAATGAACACTTATCTATCCATTTTATCTATTCACACTTATATCCTGCGACAGTGTTGATAAAAAATTACAATTAAATTAATTTAATTTATCGTTGTTAAAGCTTAACTGCCAGTTTTTATAAAATTTCATGTGAGAGTTAATGTTTACTAAAAACAACATAAAATAATATTTCTAAAACTTAATTAAAAAACTACCGTTAACGTCAACCAACCATTTTGTAACCAAATTTTAGTATTCAATCAAAATAATGTCATTTATCCAATTATCCAACATATTTGACTGTAATCATATGTATCGATCCTCATAAAAATAAATTTCCAAATGAAGCGCTCTGTAAGTTTTTTGAAAAAAAATTCAAACTTAGCATTTCTCATATGAAATCCGGTCACACTAAAAATGCTCTTTAAAAAGCTGGTGACAACACAGTAAATTTTAGTCCAAATATGTGTATAAAATTTTCTGCAAACCTAACGATGGTAAGTCGAAATTTTTTTATCAATTTAAAAATATACGCTTGTAAATATTTCTATAAATTTTACATGAATTATTTTAACGAGCACAAAAGACAAAAAACTTGCAAATAGTATGAAGTTGCCACAAAATACAGAGAGTCTTTAAGAACATACAGTTATCCTTCGATTTACGTCGTGATTGGTTCCGGAAATTGACGACGTAAATTTAATTTAGAATTTCTTATACGTTAACGTTCAACTAATTACATAAAAAAAACTTAAAAATTACAAGTAATTCAGTTTTTTTAATTAAAAACTGGAATTCCTCTGTTTTTACTTATAACTTATAAACAACTGAGGCGACGTAAATCGAATGGAGACGCAAATCTAAGCTGAAAGGAACAAAAAATTTTACGACGCAAATCGAGACGGCTTAAATCGAAGGATTACTGTACCAATAAAAAATTAAAAGCAGAAAAGCCTGTTAAAAAACACAGTAGTTTATAAGGCATGTACTACATATGTACGTTCAGTACAAAAAAAAAAATATTACTATGACCACGAAACGACACAATAGCAGAACTCACTCTTTGATGCAAACTACCAGTGCAAGCCGTGCAAGTCGTGCATATCGTGCAAAAATGCAAACATTTGCAAGACCCCAACAACAAAATACACAAAAATGCAATTTGCTTCACTTGAGGAAATTTGCACAACTAAAAATCAGTGCAAAATTGTCTTACAAAAATTTGCACAACAGAAACAGCTGACTAAGTGATTCAAAACAAATAACTTAAAACCTGTGCTTACAAAGTTTAACGGCGGCGGAGGCCGACGCTTAAATTACCTTTCGGACATATGTAAATATATAAAAATATACATACGTACATACATACATATATACATGCAAACATACATAGTTGTGGTTATTTCTTTATTACTACTGATTTTCAATGAATGTATATGTATATGTATATGTTCTTTTTACTGCTGAAGATTAAACAACTGCGTTAGCTTTGATATATTGACTGCGGCCAAGGTTATGGCGACATTGAAGTATTTGTCACCTACAAAATCAGCTGTTATCAAAAACTTCCAACATACTTAGAAATATACACTCACGCTTTGTAGCAATAAAATAGTGCATACTTGCATTAATTACAAATGTGCTTCGAAGAGTGAGTTCCGCTAATGATGTGTAAACTTGCCGTGCAATTAAAAGTGTTTGGTTAACAAAAATTAAGTTTTGAATATAATCTAAAGTTTAACACAAATTCCAATGAAAAAGGGCTTAATTTGTTTGAAATAAATTTTACTATACGTTACTGTAATTCTTCCGATATCTCTTAAACAAGTAAACTAATTTTATAACAATGTTAGCAAAGCTTTAAAATAATTCTGTCGTCGAATTTCGGATTCTTCATTTAGTGGAATAGGACAAACAGTTCTTCAGTTATACTAACATATGTCATGCAAATGCCTTCATTGTGAACATAAAGCTATATCTCGAAAACTAGAGCTAATAAAAATATTTTACTTATATATTTAAAATCTGTGTAACATATGTAGTCAACAAAAGCAACAATTTTTCCGACAACTAATGTACTGTAAACATATGTTATTAAAAGTAGCTAAACATATACTTCAAACAGTTATTATGCCCGACATTTTATGTTGTTTAAGAACTCTTGTTATTAACAGAAAAAATATTTTATCGAACTAAATAAATAAAACATAGTGCGATAAAAAATTTTTCATCATTAAGACTAACAACAGGAATTTTTTTATATTAAACTTTTTTATTCCTGCTTAAATAACAACAGTATTAGTTTTAATTTCATTTAATCGCTTCATGCTCTTTTTCATAATATTAAAATTTGAATGTAACCGAATTTTAAGTGAACTACTTGTTCACTTATTTATTATTATTAACATACTAAAATTTATGTTTCAAAATTAAAATTACAAATTCGAAACAACTATTAAAAACAGCAATGACAACGACAACAATAATAGCAATAATAAATACTTATATATCTCATCACCAACATCATCATTAAGGACTGTCCGTAACAACATGACGACAAAACAAACAACTGCAGAAACAATAACAAATACTGTGTATTTAATGTTTTGCTATTCAAGGCAAAACTGTATTTTGAATAATTAAATTTAAAATACTTAAATGATTTTTGAAATTTGGTTTACGACATAAATAGATGTTTCGAATACTCACAAATAAGTAGATATAAAGATAGTCATAGGAAAATAAAATATTTTTTACGTTTTTAAATTCTTACGCATACACAGAAACATCAGGATATAAATTTTAACATATACATATATGTTAAATGAATATGTTATGCATGTATGTATGCATGTAAATACATACAAAGACGTTATGGTGAATGTTGACATTATGGTCGATTGGTTATAAAATCCGTAAAAGAGATTCAATAACTAAGTGTGTGTTTGAGTGTGTGCTTATGGAAGGATATAAGTTGAGTTTCTAAGTACTATATTCCAATAAATGAACGACGCCTATCAATAAATAAATAAAAATGTATGCAAAATGCTTTGCATTATTGCCTGACTGACTGCTTGTTTCTTTGCTTCACTGGTTGGTTAGTTTACTGCCATTGCCAGAACAATAAAGGAATACATTAATTCAAATAAAGTTTAAATGTTAGATTTTCTTTAAAGAGAATTAAATTATTGAAAAAAAAAACACAAATAAATGGTGTTAAATATTAAGGCTTCCTCTATATCAAAGAAGAGAACTAAATTGCTGAAAGATGTATCTTTTGCATTTCGACTCGAATTGAAATTTTCTCCGTTTGGCAACATTGATATTCTGCACACCGTTGCGTTACAATTTTTTATTATTGTGTGTATTCTTCATTACAAACGTAGGTAGGTTTTTGTAATTTGTTTAATAAACTACTGTTTTGTTGCACGAAATTTAACTTTTTTATAAAATGTTTATTTTTCCGGTTTATATTTCACACGTTTCACAGCGTTCTTCACACGTTCTTCTTTTTCTTACGATTCAGTTTTTGTTGGAATACCTTTTTTCCGTATTTGCGTAACTGAATGCGAAAACGTAATCGAAATGCAGAAAAGGGGGGATTACTTTTTTACGTCTTAAGCAATGCTATAGATCTAATTCCTTTAAGTTCAATACATTATTTTTTCTTATTTAATAAAAGGAATTGCGTTCAACAGTGCCATGTGTTCCAATATACGTGAGGCATACAACATCACAAATACATACAAGAGCAATTAAAACGCAATATAAATTGATTTATATTGGTTCGTTTAACACACTTTGAATGCTGGTGGTGGTTGACAGCAAGAACCTACAATTATTATTACTTAGAACTTCTTATTTGCCGCAGTATAGTACTTCTTGTATGCAATATCTAACAATATTAGAATAAATTGAAATTTATAAGGTACCAGATATAAATACTTGAATTAAAGTTTATGTTTGTATAAATTACCCAGCAAATACGAAGGTTCATTTCAAATCTATATATATATAAAAATTAAATGGTCCATGTATGTAACCGCATCACTTGAGATCGATTTGCCTGAATTTTTTTTTGTTTGGTTTGTAATTTTTAGAAGATATGTAAAGTGAACTGTAAAATCTATTGTCCAGCAGATAAAATATTTAATCTATATGGCATATCTTAAGAACTGTTATTTCAAAGCCTCAAAATTTTGTACGATTAACTCTCTTTGATATCTGTAGGCTTATTTAAGTAAAAACCGACAAAACCATATAAGGGAGCGTGGCACCTACTCTACAACTCAAATAAATTACTTTAAAAGTATTGAGATCTGCTTTTTATCAAACCTTTGTACCATTAACTACTTATAACAAAACTTTCCTTATTCAAGCAAAAATTGCCTTAAGCAGGGGGGTGTGGCAATGCCCATAAAAGGAAAATACATAAATAGAGATATTTGAGATTCGGATACTTTGCAATTTATGTACGAATTCGATAAAAAGATTACTTTATTTAAAAAATTATTTAAAAATTGCCTCCTATTCGCTTCTCATTTTTCCTATATTACCTTGGCTACTAACTATAACTAAAGCTCTGTATGTGATAGTCAACATCTAAAGTATATTTATTAGTCACCGCTAGGGCCTTATTTGACAAGGTCTACCGCCTATTTTTTGTTTCGATCACCGGGGCGATGAGGACCTGTCCTACATATGCCCTAGGTGTCATGATGCATATGTCCCCCATGTACATTTATGTAAGGGAGGAGGCCTGAAGGGGTGCGCTTCGACTACCGGGCGTGACTGACATGAAACCTGGGGACATGGTGGGGCATATGAGGATTATGGGTCGGCTTAGAGATGACCCTTGCGTCAATGTTACTGATCGGATACAACCTTCCCTCGTATTACAAAGGAACTACGAGGTCCTATTCCCGGAAAGGAGCAGGTGGATGAACCAAGCCGAATGGTACCAGGATGCTGATCAGGTTTGGTTAACGGATCGCTCCAAACAGGAAAATGGTGATACGGGGGCGGGGGTATTTGGTCCTAACTTCCAGCGGGCTATTCGAGTGGGAAAATAACCGACAATCTACCAGGCGGAGACTTACGCTATCTTCACCTGCGCTAGGGAGTGCTTGAGGAGAAGGTTGAAGAGTATGAGGATATATGTGATGTCAGACAGCCAGGCGGCACTTCGGGCCTTGACCTCATACGAGTGGTGCTTGACTGTGTCACATCTCTTAATGAACTCGGTATTGGCAATAGTTTGACACTATGCTGGGTACCTGGCCATGAAGGCCACGCTAGGAATGAACGGGCTGACTGTCTAGCCAACAGAAGGGCCCAGCATGCCTTTATTGGACCACAACCCTTTTTTGGCGTCTCGAACAGCTACCTAATGGTTAGTACTGGCTCGTTGCTCGAGGCGGAATTTTCTCATGACTGGGAAACTACTACGGGCCTCAGACAGTCGAAACGTTTTGTCGATCTGTCCCGGAACAAATCCCAAAAGCTACTTTCGCTCGACAAGGGCGATCTCAGGTTATTATCGGGTTGGTTTACGGGACATTGTGGCCTTAGATGCCATCAATTTACTATAAGAAACGCTGAGACCAAACAGTGCAATTCTGTAAGACGAGCGATGAGTCTTCGGAACATTTAAATGTTTGTGTGGTTCCCCTTAATTTTCTTAATTGCTGGTGAGTGAGTATTACAACTTGGGAGTTTTTTATATGGAAATATTGTTGTTCAAACAAAACAGCAATTTTTGCCAAAAAATTAATTCCTATATAGCGCGTGTTACACAGTATGTTTTGCTATAATATATATGTATATAAAAATGTTCCTGTAGTTCTTATACGAAACATAAGGTTTATTCAAATAGACCCATTAAAATTACCCTTTAAAGTTTAAAATCTCGAAACTCTGACGTATTGTAGCAATTTGCTGAAGCACTTTTATTTTTTTAAACCTTTTAGCTGCTGTGTATAACGAAAAATAGTATCAAAACCGACCTTTATACTTTAAAATCGAATTTTTTTAAAATTTTAGTATGTATGTGATCGCATCACTTGAGAACAGCTGGATCGACATACATACATATATTTTTTCACAAAACGCATTTCTAATTTTTTTAATTAGTAAATAACTTCCGTGCGAAGCCGGGGTTCTCAGCTAGTTTATAATCAACAAAAGTTTAAAAATGATTTAATCCTTATGCTTTACACTTTACACCTGTTTTAAATTTCGAACAACTTTAGATTTGTCAGCACCAAGTTTAAAATCCACATTCTTAAAAGTTAAAACTATGCTGCCACACGATCATGTAAATCGGTAAAATTCTAAAATAGCATTCCCTGGGTTTATACAAATGATTTGCAGGCTGTTTGAATGGTATGTTGCAGAAAAAATAATAGTCAGGTCTGACATGGAATTAAATTAATATCGGAATTGTATTAAAACATGTCATGAATTCCGTTATTACGGTTTATGTTCGAATCTAAATCATAACTACTGCGGAATTAAATTAGTAAACGACACATCAATTTTTTAATGTTTCAAATTACAATATTATAGACTTTAACTTAAATAGAAATATTGCATTTCATGACACTTAAGTAATTTTGAATCGTGTTTAAATCTAATTCCGACATCAATTGGAATCCATGACAACTCAGTATGATCCGACCATAAACCAGATTATAGCAAATTTCATAACACTAAAGTATTTATTTATTAATTTCAAACCGAATTTCGTGGCAACTGAATTCCATGACAAAAGTGTTGACAAAAATATAAAGCAAAATATGCTAAATTTGTTTGAAAATTTTTTAAAACAATAAAACGTTTTACACTTAGGACGGTTATACTTTTGAAAAATGGCCAAATTAAAAACAAAAAAAGTTTTGCATCAGTGAACGGTTTGAATGCTATATTTTGTGCTTATGAACACATTCTCAAAAAATATGCCTTTTGTTCACATATACATGAATTCAGAAAAGGAATGTATAACACTATTCAAAAAAAAGAGAGTGTAACGAATAAAAATGCATGCATTGCTTGCCTTTTTCAAAAGTAAACTTACATTCCCAAAGGCAACGAATACTTAACGAATGGTATGAAATGTTTTAATGCTTGTTAAATACATTTATGTATATGTATGTATATTATAAATATGTATGAAACTTCTAACCTACTTATCAGATCTCTTTAAAACTTGGAGCATCGATAGAGGAAGAGCTATGTTTCCAATACTGTCTTCAAAAATATAAAATTTGACAACAGGCGGCGAATTTTTACAAGCAATACACACAAAAAGTAACGAATACTGAGCGAGTGGTGTGAATGTTTTTAGTTGTTTTCATATGACAACATGTTAGTTTATTGCTTGATATGTAAAGGTAATACAAAAACGAATTGTACAAAAGGCAATCAACAAAAAAAATGAATATCTATATAGCACTTCATATTTATTTTGTTGTCGATTAAAGGCAATGCAAAAGCAATGAATTTGTGAATAGTTTCAATCAGTTCTCTGTTTTGCATACAATCTGTACAAGATATGATTTAATGTCGTCTCTATTCAGTTGATTTTTTGCAAATATTGTTGACGAAAACCAAAACATAATTCTTTAAAGTGTTTCAATATTCATCTGGACATTATAAAGAAAATGAACAGTGCCATTGTTAAATCAAGTCAATTAATGCCAGCTGTTGAATTTTGTAGTTTAAACATTTAATTGGATTTTACTTGGGCAAAGAAATAACTGATTTTGTATCGTTAAATTATTCAAAACAAGTTTCAGCAAACTAAAAATATTTCGTTAATAACTTTAATAAGAGGCCAATATATTTTTACATTAGAATTTCCTAGAAGAGTTAAAATTACTTTAAAAAGTCCATCTGACATATTTCATGGTACGTGAGTTTGAATATGCTACATCTGGCATCAAATATTCTTAATTTGCAAAAGTGCATCATGACAACCCTAAATAAAGGCTGTTTTTAACAAACATTTCATTTTAGTTTTTAAATTTTTTAAATACTTCTCTAATCATTTCTCTAATCATAAACATTTTTTAAATTCTTCATAAAATATAATCTTCGTATTTTTATTTAATTTATTAACAAGCACTTTATGATTGGTAGTTATTTTTGTTTACACAACTAAAATTAAGACCCAAACCTCTGAATAGGGTCTAAAAAAGGTCTATTAAACCATCTCATTTTAAAGTTAAGCTATTTGCTGGGAAATATTGGGGTGGCTTTATAAATAGTAAATTCATGTATGTAAAATTTAGTGATGTTAACTTTTTTAAACTAATGCATTAAGAAACAGAGTTAGATAATTTATATTCGGTGTTTAATATTTGCTAGAGATTATTAAAATTTAAAGAAGCGAAAAAACAGCGTTAGTTTATTTAAATTACAACAACTGATGAATGTAAAATTTATTCTTTGATGGGTTGCGTCAAAGCCAAATAAAAATAATAATTGGGCTGATTAAAAAAAAAATCAATTAGAAACGTTTTCATTGCATTTTGCGTCTATGCCATTCTATTTTCAATAAAGACAATGAATAACCAATTTTGAACCCATCGATTATCACAAAATATTTTTATGAAATTTTTACTTTATTTAAAACTTTTTTTGGAATTATGAGAAGACCATAGAATATTTTGTAGAGACAACAACAAATCTTTGTGTTATAAAGTTTTGCTTTTTTTACCCTGTCTCAGAGTAAAGAATATAAAAACGAATCGGATAATCGGGTTTTAAACAACACAAATGCATTCAAAGTCATTCCTAGTTATACAAACATTTTATATTAACATGTAAATGTAAATGGAACTATTAAATATGCATTAATAATTGAAAACATAAAAGAAATCTCGTTTCACAAAACCACTGAGGAAAAACAATTGAACAAATATTTGAAAAGTAAATACACGTACTCATAATTAAAACAACAAAGTCATTTTGAATAAAGCCAAATACACTTTTCATGCTCTAAATAAATAATGTTTAAGCAATATTAGACAAAAGAAGAAATTAGTAATAGAAAGAAAAAACTGAAACAATAGTAAAATCACAAATACTAAAGTACACAAATAAATATTTATGCAGCGTGTTACGATTGAAATTTCCATACATCATTGAACGTTATTGCAAAAGGATGTTGTGGATGAAGGAGCATAAAACGAAATGCACTTTATGTATGTATGTCCAAATCATAGCGTTAATTGTAAAAAAGCCTTAACTAACATTTTGGACCTTGAAGCTCTTAAACAATAATACACAAATCCAATTCTAAACTAAACAAAATTTTATAACAAAAAAACACAAATAAAAATAAAAGTTTGTTCTCTGCATTAAAAAAAAAAGGTTAGATTCCCTTAAGTCAAATTATTCAATTCTAAGCTAAAATTCCTAACATGTTAGCAAAACAAGTTACTATTGTTATATGTACCTGAAAATATTTCTTTAAAACATATTATTTTCAACATAAAATGCACACAACAACAACAACAAAAACATCAAATTACAATAGTAATTGATGCAAAGGAATGTGAATACAAAAAAACTAAAATTTTTCAAATTGCTTTGAAATGATAAAGATATTTTGGAATAAAATTAAAAATGTACATTAAAAACCCTTATGTATCGCAAAATGTTCCTGCAGTAGTTTGTCAAATTTCTCTCTAAGGACGCAATGCATTATAATAAAGAAAATCACAATCACATTTTTATATCGTTTGTAGATTAAGCTTTAACATCTGCAAGAAGTTAAAAATCATTTTTTTTTTTATTTGGTATATGATGATATGTGAAGGATTTTTTGTGCATCTCTATCGTTCCTGTAAATTGTACTCTTTGGATAACGAGTTGTTCATTTTATTATTATGTCATGAGATTTTATTCTTGATTTCAACATACGAAATGCAATTACTTTTTGAATTTTAATGGATCACAAACGAAAATGAAAAGAAAAAAACGGACAAAATAAGGATATCATTTATACACTTTTGAAGAGACACTCTACAATTTAAATTAAAAAATATTTTTAATTATTTTGTAAGTGTTTTGCTAACCTTGATATCTTTATAAAATGGATGTATTTTGTTGTCTTACATGCTAAATAGGAATGATAAATATAAACATTTTAAGGTTTGTATAAATTGAACATTTATAGGATTTCACAATACACAGACAAAATTAGTATTTAAGTAAAAAGAATTATTATTATACCCTTCACACATGTGGCAAGGGTATTTATAGGTTTGTCATTTCGTTTGTAATTTCTACAATATTCGTTTGCGTCCCTATAAAGTATATATATTCTGGATCCTTATAGATAGGGAAGTCGATTTAGCCATGTCCGTCTGTCCGTCTGTCCGTGTGTTGGTTGAAATCAAGTTTTCGTAGCTCCCATGGGTCGCCCATGGTATCAAACTTTTGGAAAAACTTAAATTGGTGTTGAAAACTGGCCAGATCCATTCATAACCGGCTGAGATATAAGCAAAAAAAGGGAACTGCCTCTTTATTTTTTTTTTTTTACACAAAACAATAATTGTTTTGCAGCTTTATGATAAACTAAAGATATATTTGGTGAAGGGTATTTAAGATTTGAGTCAGCCAAATATAGCGCTCTTACTAGCTTTAGTTTTCTTTGTAAAGTCAATCATCCTTTTCATTATCAAAACACAAGTAAAAAATTCATGCATCTTGTTCTCTACGTATGGGCAAATGCAAAAAAAAGTATCGATATTTTTTCAATATCGATCTCGGTCGATATACATATATTGATTTGAAAATATCGATATAACAACATTTTTCGAAAAGTTATAAAATACGGAAAAAAACTAACTTTATATAAAAAAAAGTATTTTTTTATTGATGTTCAACGACTTAAATAGAAACATTTAATGCAGAAAACTATATATATTTGTGGTTAAACTTTGTAGAAGGGCACTATAAAAATTTAATTTAACCAGTAATAATCAGATACTAACATAAGGAACCCTCTCTATTTGATTTGTGCACCTGTTAAACGGCTCCAACTATAGGGTACTGTCAGATTAACCGCTGAAGCAACTCTTTTCGAAGGCACCGAAGAAGCCTGACTAATTATCCAACGGTGACTGTAGCAAGAGCCGGCATGATGTACTGGACACACACAACTTGACAAATATCGACGATATATATCGATATTTTTTTCCAATCCCTTATACATACATAAACATATGTACATATGTATGAAGCATCCTAACATACCAAATGACTTGAGAAAAATATTATAATAGGCTTACCAACACAAGCGTTAAGCTTGAAAAACGCTTGAGAATTTGTTAAAAAACAATTGTGTAACAATTGTATAAAAATCAAAACGGAACCGTTGTGAAAATATTATATGTGCAAGCTTACTAAAAGTTTATTCATGTAATTGTAGGTAAAGCTTACAAAAGTAATATTGTTTTAGCTTTAGCATTCTCCAACAATTTTTTTTTTAAATTTGGGGCTTTGGGAACCAATAAATATAAAATTCATAGTTTTTACATTAATGCCATTACATGCCTAATTGTCAAGCATGATAATCAAATAATCAAAAATGTTGACACACAAACCTGTACAATTCTAATGAAAAAATGTTAACATATTTGCAAATTGATAGTAGATGCTACACATATGTATGTGATTAAGTGTAAAAATGCTATTACAACATATAAAAATTTTTTCTAAGTTTGCAGTGTTGTGCCTTCATTACTGCTTATTAGGGATGGGCAAATGCATAAAAAATATCGATATTTTTGTCAATATCGTTACCGGTCGATATATATCGATTTGAAAATATTTCGATATTATTCGTGAATTTATAAAATGCAGAAAAAACGAACTTTATTAACAAAAAATAATTGTTTATTGCTGTTTAACGGTTAACATAGAAACAATTAATACAGTAAATTATATTTGTGGTTAAACTACAAAGTAAGGCGCTATAAAAATGTAATTGAACTATTTATTATCGGATGCTGACAAAAGGTGCTCCCTCTGTTTGATGTGTTTACCTGTCAAACGGCTTTTACTATCAAAGACACCGAGGAAGCCTGGCAAACTTAATATTTAAGGGCGACTTCAGAAAAAACAGACTGGACACAAACAACTTCACATGACTAATGCTTCATTAAAAATACGTTAAAAACAAAATAATGTAAGCGAAAAATTATCCACAACAGAACAGATAACGCAAAATACACCCTAACTATAAAACTGTATATAAATATGTTAAATTTTTACACTTGAAAGTTACGGGTGTAAATAAAATCTTGTTGCTTAAGACTTACAAATACCTTAAATGGAATCAAATTAAACGCGCCACAACTATTAATACAAGCATTATAACATTCTATTCGATAAAGACTGCGACAAGAAGATTTTTTACAAATTAAAAACATAAAATACAAAACCAAAGATCCAAAATATCGAAATAAAATTGCAAGAAAAAATATTGATATATCGAAATAAAATAAAATATCGACAAAATATATCGATTGATATAAAAAAATCGATATATGTATTGATATATCGATTTTTATGCCCAACCCTAAAACTAATAATTGACCTAAAATCGAATTTTATATCACAATAGAGTGTAAGGGTCAAAGAAAAATTCCCTCAAGATGTTTGTTTCTTAACAAATAATTCAATTAACAGAACACTTTGTGCATGACAACCAAAAATACCACAAATAAGTTAAACAAAAAACGTTTTATCACATTTGCAAACTTATGTCTCTCTCTACTTTAACACATATTCGTTCACTTACAAGCTTATTTTCGAAAAAAGGATCAATAAAAAGAAAACTTCCATTTAAACACTTTACGATTATTGTTAAATATTGAGAAGAATTTTGAAAAAAAAAATTTTGCAAAAGAAAATTAAAGCAATTGAGTTGTAAAATGGTCCTTTATATTCAGGCGTTCGCATAAAAGAACAAAAGGGCTTTTACTAATTGAAATAAGAAAACAAAAATAAGAAAGTAGACCAATGCAATTTTGTAAAAGAAAAAAAAAGGAAACCAAACAATTTAAAAGCAATTTGAACTCACTAAAAACAATACTTTATAGCATGTAGTAGAGCACGAAGAATAAGCAAAGGTATTCAACGTCCCTTTTCTTTTAACCCAGTGAAAAATAAATTGTACAATGAGTTTGAGTTATAAAGGTTAAGGTGTATACATGCATAAGTACACTTTCGGAAAATAATCCTGCAGATAACGAGACTAGTCCATACATGCATGTAAAGAGTAGTCCACAAAGGAGTAGGAGTACTCCAAATATATGGTAAAAAGGTCGGTTTAACATTACGATGTCCTAGGACTAGACCATATAACCCAGTTTATCATTACGCCGGATTACTCCATGGAGTACTCAATAATGTAATAAATTTTTTATTTTTTTGTATTTACAATAAAAATAAATTTTTTTTTTTATTAATTACACAAAGCTTGCTATGTTGAAATACAACCATTTGTCATAACACGGTACATAACTACACTGCATTGGACCATGATGTAAGTAGTCCATTTAAACTATAATAGACTACGCAGTCCAATATTATCTGTAGGGAAACAAATAAAGCAATGTTCTTGTGTGTGTGTGCATATGTGTGACATCCTTATTGTAAAGAAGAATTCTTGAACTTGAACGCACTGTATTAAATAAAAAACTTTAGCTTATATAGATGGTTTCTGCCTTTCATTTTTGTTAAATTATTGTGGGAATTGTCAAAAAATTTAAAATAGCATCGCCATGATGTTAGAACAAAGCAAAAATAGCTCAATGAGAAAAAATATATTGTATTCGTCATAGGTATTATTTTAAACTCTCTGTGCATTTAATACCGTGTCATACATCTATCTTCTTCTATATATATAAAGAAGAAAAAAATTTGTATGTTTGTATGTA
>NDXZ01012608.1:3033-15926 GCA_003055125.1 Paykullia maculata
AAAACATTATTCACTAAGCCTTTGTTATCCTTGGCACCTTTTTGCAGGTTGTTGTTTTATTTTTTTTTCGCGAGCATAGATTTTCACCAGTATTGCCAATTTAGCACATTAAAGTTTAGCACAAAAATACTTGGTACCTTTTTTAAAGGATTTTTAAAATTTTCTGTACTTTAAGTACTAGGAAATAAAGTTTAAAACGAGTAGCAGATATGGGTTTTGCAATGTATTTACAAATTTTTTTTTAATTTTAAATTAAATTTAATAAAACTAAAAAAAATTATAAAGTTTTTTGTTGAAAAATGCTGTTAGTACAGCGCCAAAGGAAATTCCACTTTGTTATAAAGATTTTAACTGAACTAGAAAGTTACACACAAATTATGTAAACTTTTATCAGAGCATTTTTTCTAGTAGTTTAACACATTGAGCAGTTTTCTTCAAGTGTACTTTAGAGCTCATATTTAAATACATTTTTCCCTCCCCTTTCCACTCAACTACTTTTCTTTTACTTTTCCTTTTTCTGTTATTTAGCGGAATTATGCTTGTGGCCACATTACAATTTTTAGTCGTGTTATCTGTTTTTTTTTGTAATTTCTTTTATCTTCGACTCCTTCCTCTAGTGAGAGTTGTTGTTTTTTTTTTATGTCAGTTACTGTTGTTTCTGTCTTTATTTTGGCTTTCATTAAAAAAACAATGGGCAGAAAACATTCGGATAAAAAAAGCATGCACACAATACAAATCCTTTGATGTTCTTTTTGTTGTTGTGAAAAGGTCTTAAACAGACTGTGAAAAATATTTCTTGTAGCATATTTTTAGGCCTTTGAGATGGAATAATGAGCAAAAACAATAGGGATAAACGTAACCAAACATATTTTATAAAGTATTTAAGACTTTTGTCTGTAAGAAAAAGTCTCCTAAAAAAAATGTTAAGTGAAACAAAAAAATGTTATTTAATTATGTATATTTTATTTTATGTTTAAGGAAGAATTTTATAATAAACCTTATATGTTTCGGTATATTTTCTTTTATAAACTGTAATAATCTGCTTTCTTTATGAATTTATGATGATTTTTATTAAATGAAAATGTAAATAAGATGCATATCAAGAAGAATCATAAAAAATTTGATTCTAATTATTTGTTTTTAAAATAAAAAAATGGTTTTATGTCCCAATATTTTTAAAGTATTTTTTTAAATATTATCTGCTTAAAGCTGCATTAAAGCTTTCCATTAGCTGGTATGAGCAAAAAAAAAAATATTATTTCGTGAAATCATATTTTATGCCCTAACGTATATTTGTTTAAAACCCCAAGAATTTTCCTGCAAACATTAAAATTCGAAATTAGGCAGAAAACCACACTAATTTACAAAATGTCTACACTTAAATAGAATTTAAAAGTATACGGCTAAATCTCTTCGTGCTATTAAAAACTTTTTTTAAATTGTTTTATAAGTTGTCTACACCCAAAATCTGTTTACGATAAAACATTAAAGTTTACTTTTCCCCACCATAGCTTTGTGTGTTCTGCTTTATTTAGCCAGTTTTTGTTGCTGTTTTTGTTATTCGAGTCATAAAATTTTATACAAAATTGTAACAGGAAAAACTTCGTTTAAACATCAAATAACAAAACTGTATTTAGTTCTATATTCTAGAGCGAACACACACACAGATACACGTAAAATGTATTTCAGTAAACAAATTAACACAGTCTCAGCCGCAAAAATTAGAAGGTATTTACCAAAACAGACTTAAATCCAGTGGGGGGTGTGTGTGTTAGTTTTATTTGAAACAAACATAAATTTAACTATTTAATGAAATAAACTTTTTACTTTTAATATCACACGACGAAAATACGATTGAAGATTTGTGTGCAAATCTAATTATTTAAAGCGACTCCGTAATATTTTCAATTCTAGATAAAAAATGTTTGACATATTGTTGTCGATATGTTTGGGCAATAACTTTAAACTGATAATGTGGCGAACATTTTTAACAGAAACACTATAAACAATTATATGGATATTTTCAAAAACTTTTAATAAATGGATAATTTATAAAAAATAGAAAATTATTAAAAGGCAAAGGCAAAACAGTTCAGTATGGGGTTTCCTTCTTTTGCACCCACCCGATATTTAACCATTCAAAAGTTATTTACTTACAATAGTATTAAAATTGATTAAATATCGTGGTAGTTATATACATATATTTGTAACACATATGTCACAAAAAAAAAATGCACAAAGCACCGCGTTTTTAATTTTACTGTTGTGAATCAATAACATAGAGCATTGATATATGTACATCGATTTGCAAATATCGATATTTCGATATTTTTCGTAAAAGCATTAAAAAAACCGGAAAAACGAACTTTATATAACAAAAAGTAACTATTTATTGATGTTTAACGGTTAACATAGAAACAATTAATACAGAAAACTATATTGTGGTTAAACTGCGAAGTAAGCCGCTGCAAAAATATAATAGAACAAGTAATTATCGGAATAGAAAGAACAGGCGTGAAATGCTGAACACATACAACTTCACATTGTTAATGCTTTGTTGAAAATACGTTTAAAAACAAATACCTTTTAACGCGACGTAACTGTTAATGCAAGAATTATAACAGTCTCTTCGAAAATGACTGTGACAAGAAGATTTTTTTACAAATTAATAACACAAAATACAAAACCACAGTTAAAAAATATCGAAATTAAGTTGCAAGAAAAATATTGATATATCGATATATTGCAAAGTAAAATATCAAAATTCGAAAATATGTTGTAAGTATTGCTTCACTTCATGATTTGTGTAAAATTTTCAAAAACAGGAAGGTGTTGGGAACCAAGATAATAATTCTGAGTATTTTTATGTATTACCTGCTACAAAATATTTTTAAGAAATAACAATTTTTTTTTAATAATTTTAAAATACGTATACTTAACTATTGACATGAAAAAAAATTATGTATACGTATTTTAAAATTTCTTCGAAAGAAAAATACAATAGGGGTACTCACTCTTCGATGCAAACTACCAGTGCAAGCCGTGCAAGTCGTGCATATTGTGCAAAAAAGCAAACATTTGCAAGACCACAACAAAAAAATACATAAAAATGCAATTTGCTTCACTTGAGAAAATTTGCACAACTAAAAATCAGTGCAAAATTGCCTTACAAAAATCTGCACAACAGAAACAGCTGACTAAGTGATTGAAAACAAATAACTTAAAACCTGTGCTTACAAAGTTTAACGGCGGCGGAGGCCGACGTGTAAATTACCTTTCGGACATATGTTAATACATACAAATTAATTAGATCGATTAGATTAGAACAATTTGTTGGATTTTAATTCTTCAAAAACTAATTTGAAAAATTTTCTTTTACAAAATTGAAATTAATGTTATTTTTTTTGTAATTATAATTAATATAATTGGATGCATTTATATATTTTATATTTCATTAGTCTGAAAGGAATTTGTTCTTAAGACTAATAAATAAATATATAAATAGGAGCTTTTTACTGCTGAAGAAAGGAATTTGTTCTTAAGACTAATAAATAAATATATAAATAGGAGCTTTTTACTGCTGAAGATTAAACAACTGCGTTCGCTTTGATATATTGACTGCGGCCAAGGTTATGGCGGCATTGAAGTATTTGTCACCTACAAAATCAGCTGTTATCAAAAACTTCCAACATACTTAGAAATATACACTCACGCTTTGTAGCATAAAAATAGTGCATACTTGCATTAATTGCAAATGTGCTACGAAGAGTGAGTTCCGCTAATATTTTATTTTTTTAATGGGAGCAGAAAACTTTAAGGTCAATTTGCGCGGGATAAGATTTGATCACAGACCCATTGTTTCTTAGAATTTCGCGTAGATTACGTTTTTGCTATTCGATCTTTGATGAAATAAATTAACCCACCCTAATATATTGTATGTAGTTTAAATAAGATATTTATTCCAAAATGTTTATTTGTATGTATGTATTTGTACATACATACATATGTATAAGCAATTTAACAAAAATGTTTGTATTGAAAATTTTAACAAAATTTTCTTAAAAAGGCGTTTTAATAAAAAATATATTTTTTAAGTTATCTATTAATTAAGACTTTGTTTGGAAAATTTTCTGTAAATATTAAAATGAATGAATGAAAAGTTTTTAAAGGGGCTAAGAATTTATCATAAAAATTGGAATTTATCGAAAAATTTCCTTTCGATTGGCAACAAATCACCATATTGGTTCCATATAATTGTAATCCGTCCTAATTTACTGCACAAAAATAGATTTTCATTTACATACGCCAATATATTTGAACACTTTCATATCGCACCTTTAACACACCTTAACGCTTCGATTCTCCTATTGCACAAATGTACACATAGAAAACACCCTCTAATATTCATGTAAATCTGTTAAACGTAAACATTTGACAAATAAACAAACAGAGAATAATAGTGAAAAAAAAACAATAAGTTCTGGCAAAAATAACGAACGCTTGGTAACCACAGTAATTGAAATATTGAAGTGTTATAATTATCAAAATAACCCAACTAACATCAGGTGTCATACACTCAAAAAAAATAGGACACATTAAAGATCATTATTCCAAAACTAATCACAAAAATGAAAACTAAACTAAAACCTTACGTATGTACAAAAGGTGTAGGTGGAAGAAATTCTCGTCTTTTCAACGAAAAATCACACAACTTTTTTTACAGTGTAAATACTCTCCATATGCTTATACTATATGCTTACTCATATAAGTATACACATATGTATTTATGAATCCTTCTTACATTCATATAAACGTACACTTAAATAAAAGTCTTTTATTACGCTTTACTAATACCTCGCAATACGTTTGTGTATCGTTTAAAATCGTTGTAGTGTAACAATATTTGTGATGTGAAACCTTTAGAGTCGTCATTGTTACGTTCGTCATCTCACCAATTCCCTTCTAACATACATATTTACACTCAAACCCCAATTTTTTTGTTGTTAAATCTGTAGTGTATTTAGAGTAGTTTTATGTTTTGTCACAGCACCGCTATATTCAACACCGTTGCTTTTTGTGTATAGGTTTGACTTTGTGACTGCGTGTGTGATGGTGTGAATGTATTTATAAAACATATAACACATAAATACATACACTGGCCATAAAATTAAATTACCTCACCAAAATACTCCATGGTATTACAAACGCACACATGAACATGCACATTCAGACATCGAAACGAATTTAATTAAAAGCAAACTTTGAATTTTAATATTGTTATCGAAGGATATGCGATGGCAGCCTTAAATTTGATATCAAAGAGTCTATATTTCTGGAAAGGCAAAGCGATAATTAAATATTTTTTGAATAATACATTTGTTGGAAGAGAAGCAATCGAAAATTTAATAATTTAAAAAAAATCTCTGAAACGAAAAAATGATAAATTTAACGAAATTATTTTGATAATTTTTTTTGATGAATATTCAATAAAAAAACAAACTTTTGGCAAACACTAAAAATTAGTTCTGGAAAAGGCTTTTGAGACAAACCTCCTAACTAAAACTCTACATATTCTCTGTGTATTTGCTTGAGTATGTAAATATTTGTTAAGCATTTTACTCTTCCGCACTTCTTATTGGATCTCTGTAAAGTAATTAATAGGCTTTTCTTTAAAAACTCGTTATTTGCGTATGCAAATGAATTTTTTTAATTAAACTCTCTAGACTGAAATCAGGTATTTTTGTTTCCTTTATTTTTTTATTTTTTTTATTTGCCTGGGTTTTTAAATTAAATGAAATAATTATTCATTATTATTTTAACAGAAATTTTTCCTTTAAAATTTTCTTACACTCAATCACTTGCCGTCTCACTCACAAGGACTTCAAACTGATGTTGATTTTGTCGCCGTCAGTTATTTGTTAAGTGTTAGTCTCTCTGTATGTGTGTGTGTGTGTGGGTATTGATTAATTAAAAAAGAAAACAAAAACATTCTCAATCGTTACTTGGCTGAATTTAATCAAGATTTGGTTGATTGATGTGTAAAATCGCTGCATATGGATGTGTGATTCCCTTTCACGCTAATTGTTAAAACAAATTTAATTAATATCTTAATCTCTGTATTTCAATTAAAAACTATTTAATATTAAATCATGAAATCCAACATACATATGTATATAAATTGCAATGGCAATTAAATGGGAAATAATTAAATTTCAATTAAATAAATAAATTTTGATTTTTATCACACGGCAGCATGGGGTTCATTCCATCACTCTTTATGAAATAGTTAATTTGTTTATAAATGAAATGTTTTTAATATATAATTTATTTATTGGAAACTTTTGATAAATGCTTTATTTCAAAATATAAAATTTAAAAAACTATTTTAGTTGAAAATATTCCAAAAGTTTTCTTTCGTATATACTTTTTGATTTGTTGATCCTTTGTAAAGAAGTACAAAAAAGTTTAATAAATTAACATGTAAAGGCGCTATAGTCCATTGTAGCAGATCTGTATTTAAAGTGTATTTATAGCATTTGGAACGCATGTTTTTAACACGGCGATATCATTGAAGACAAGTACTTACCTTGCCGCTTACAAATAGGAACTTAAATAAGTCATTACTTTAATGCCATTAAGTAACTACTTACTATCAACAAATAAAGCGGTCAATACTTTTAAAATATTATATAGCAGGGTTGCAAAATGATAACATCAAAATTGTACCAACAAGCTCATAAAATTGTACTTTTTCGACGCCAATTGTACCAAAAGGTTTTTTTTTAAAACTTTTTTATTGTTTTTTAAACAAAAGCAAGAAAAATTAATTTTTGTAATATTAAAATTAACATTTGTACTTAAAAATTCATTTATACTTTAAAAGTATATCTTAAAAAAAAGGAACTGCACTAAGATATGCATATGTTCATAGGTACATATTTAAACATAAAATAAATTAGATAAAAAGTCTACCGATATATTCATGAGATCAAATTATTTTTGGTAACAAATTATTTAGTATTCTAGTATTCTAAATCTACGAAAATTTGAAGAACTTAACAAATCGTTTGTTTGTATAAGACCGGAAATTGTAGATGAATGAAAAATATTTCTTTCTTTCGTTTCAATGATATTTAGAGAGGAAAAAATCCTTGCCACATTTGCAGATTGTTGCGAAACAACAATATCTGGAATAAATTTACTTAACCAGTTCAAAATTTCGTTGTCAAAATCTACTTTTACTCTCAGCACCTCGCAAAATTTGAAATAAGATTTTTTGACACTATTAACATTTAAACACAGATTGATTAATTTTCTATGCAATAGTTGTTTGTTAAGAAAATTGTATATAAACTACCACTTTTTTGCTTAAACGCTATATCTGTTTTAGTTGTAGCTGTTTGCAAATAAACAGGTGAATGCATTCAATAAATCACAAAGAAATTAAAGCAAAAGTGAGTTGCCACCGTTAATCAATCAAGATAAATTTGGGAAATTTAAAAAAACTTGGGAAATAAAAAAAAACATAAACTGAGAAAGTTCGAAAATTGTACCAAATAGTTAGGTAATTGGTGTACCATTGTACTTTTGGGGATTAAAGTGTACCAAAAAAAGTACAATTGTACCAACATTTGCAACCCTGTTATATAACTACTTGCTTTAAATAAGTAAAATATCCAATTGATTCTAAGGGCTTCAGAACTCATTATCAATAATGTTTTATATTCGGCTTCCTAAAAATGAAACTGAGGTTTATTACTTCTGTACGTTACGTTTTACAAAAACACTTAGCAAAAAACCATTAGAGTCGGTTTGAAAACCGTCACAAAATTTAAAAACATCTGTCGAAAATATATGTAATTACTTCTACTTAAAGTATGTTATTCCAAATGAGAATCATAATAACTAATTTAAGTGGCTCCTAATAATCTTTTCAGTAGAATTGAATGCAGCATTTATTTCTTTTTAGATATATCATCAAAACATTATTACGTTTCGCAATATAATCTTGTTATTAGAAAACTACTCCTAAGTCATGCAGACGGTTATACTCATTGAAAAGTACCCAGTTTTTGCTGGGGTTGTCTGGGGGCTAAAGGTTTTTGCGTAAAATCTGAAGTAAAACAAGTAATGGTGGTATATTTGGTTGTGTCAAATCTTATATACCCTTCACCATGTGTGGCCTACTTAGGCCAAATGGTCCACAATAATTTGTTCGTCATCGTCTTTCATTGATTCTATCTCAGCCGGTTATTGATGGATTTTGCCAGTTTTAAATACCGAGTTTCTCGAAAGTATTTTCTACTTAATCTTGATTTTAATGAACGAACAGACTGACATGGCTAAATCGATTTCCCTATTTATAAGTATTCAGAATACTTTATGGGGTCACAAACGAATATCGTAAAAAATGACAAAAATTGTCTGTATATTGAAATTTTAATAGAATTTGTGATTTAAAGCTAAATTTTCCTTAGTTCTTTGTTTGCAAAAAGTTTGTATAAGTCGATAATCGATAGCAACCAAACCAAAAGTCAAAGTTTTTAAAGGTGGTAGTTGCCAGCTGAAAAATTAATTTATCATTTACAAATTCCCTATTTAATGAATTTTTATTTAACTTTTAACTTTAATAAAACCTTTAGCGACCTATAGGTTATTGAAATTGTATTTTTTTTTATTTTTTTTTTGGGAAAGTGTTATTATAGCTATGCCACCTACTGTTATAACATATCAGCCATTTGTTCTTGTTCTTAAGTTCAATTCAACAATACATCTCTTTGACGCATTTTATAATCAACAAACCTTCAAGTTTATCTTAAATAATCAAAATTAATTATTTACTATTATACGTTTGGCATAATTTACATTTACCTTTGAAAAATTTTGTTTGATGCACACAATCGCAAGTACAAATACAAAAATTGAGAAAATATGTACAAATACTTGGTATTTGGACTACAAATACTAGTGCATATAGATGTAATACATATATATATATGTATGAATATGTATGCATGTATGTATATGTTGCTTCCATAGAGTGATTATTGTATGACATGAGCAAGAATTTAAGCATGTGTGTTTGTGTTTGTCTCTGTGAAATGTTTAATGGATGAGTAAGATGGATGAACAATATTGTGTAGCAACAATAATAATGACGATATATTCTAATGAGTATACATATTGCGTAATTAAAGCATTATCACCTTTCGAAACAAACCATAATCGTTTCAAGTTTGATTTGTCATTGTCAACAATAGTGACAGTGTCATTTTACTAATTACAACGTCAACATAAAGGAATCATTAATTCATTTTAAGTGTAATTTTGTTTAAGATGAAGTTGGCTAAGAATAAAGGAATGTTTTACCACGTTTTCGTTTATTAAACATAAGGGTATTTGAGTATAACAAGAGATTAAATGAAATTAAAAACCATTAATTAAACATTTAAAATTATGTACATTTTAGTAAAATTTACTTAAAGTTTTATATAAATTTTCTTCTTAACTATATGCATCTACATACAATTCATAATTGCAGCATTAAAGAAAAAAGTTTATAACCAAAACTCTTGCTACGTTTTCAATATTATATTGTTTTTAAGCCAAAATTCAATAAAAGCAAAGAAAAAAAAAATGATTTTGCAACATCAAAACTTTTCCACTTAACGCAGCATGAATAGAAAGAAAGACAGAGAGTGAGAGATGGAGAGTAAGTGAAAAAATGAACTTTGTCGTTGTGTTTCTCCATGTAATTTTGTATTTTTGTTGCGACGTGTTGCAAGTTAAACATTTTTTTATATTAAAAAAAAGGTGGCAATCTCTTGTCAATTTCTGTGTAAAACTATATAACAAAAAAACTTTAAGGGAACTTTTTAAATTGTGTACGTTTTCTAGATGGATTTTTTTTTTATAATGAAAATATGTATTACAAAAATATATTGACATCGATTGTTTCACTTGTTTCATGTACAAAACTCTATGTTAAAGTTGATTTGATTTTTGTTATTGAGGTTATGTTTATATAAGCGCTTTAAATATTTTTCAATATTTTTATCCAAAAACAAACGTTTATGTTAAGTTTGTAAATATAATGTGAATTTTTTGTCACTTTACTTATTGAGGCTAACACTGTTAATTGAAAATTTTGCGAAAATTTATTTTTAATTTCCTTTAACTAAAAAAGGCATATATTTTTTTTGCAAATAAATATTTGTCGTTTATATAAATTGAATATTTATTTAAAAAAAATTTTTTTTTTCTGCAAATAGAGAATTTAGGCCAAACATTTTTAGTAGATAAAATGTAATACAAAAGTTTCGACGATTCGAGAAATCAAAAATTGTCTGTTGACAAAAAATGAATTGAAAAGTTTCAATAAAAACTGTTTTCGAATTGGGTTTTAAATGAAAATAATTTATTTAAAACTTTCAAAGAAAACAAAGTGTTGAAAATACAATTAATTTTTTTTTTGTTGATACAATTAAAAGTTTAATTAAAACTCAACCAACAATAGAATTCGTAAATACAAAAACGACATTTTAAAGTTGATTGTTAACAGTCAAGTCAACAAAATTATTTGCATATTAACAAAACAAATTGTTAAATTTAATGTTCCCAAGAGGAGGGAGGCGCTGCCTGGCCTTCCTATGATGTTGTCCTTTGTTTCCTCTTAATTTTTAAAACTCGAAAACCATAATAAAATTTGTTTGTTTGTCTTCACCGTAATTGGAACTTGGGGTGCTTGGGTTTGTAGGCAATCACTTTAACCTTTAAACTTTAATTTTTGGTTTGTTTATTTTTTAATTTTCCAAATTTCCAAAACTTAATTGTTTTAAATTTTGATATCTTTTTTGTGTTTTAAATTCCAAGAAAATTTTTAATTGGGTTAACAAAAAATTTGTTAAACGATAAATTCAATTTCAACAAAAAATTTTATTAACTTCAATTTGTCCAAATTTTTTTTTGTGTAAAAAAAAAATTTTAAATCAATTCACAGTTTACCGAAAATTTTTTATTAATGATGAATGAAGAATAAATACATAATTTAGGGAATGTAGTCTCTGTATAGAAAATTGGTCTAAATAGATTTTCATTTGGAAATTTTATAAACAACGGAATAAAGTTCTACAAATAGGAAATTAATCCAAATATTAAACAAAATCAAAATAATAATTTGTTATTTATTCTGGTTCAAGTTTATTTTAAATTTCTTCATTATGAAGAAATTAATTTTTTCGTTTGTGATAATTAAAAGAATATTCTAGAAAAGTAAGTTTTTGCCGACACTATCCGAGTGTAATGCATTTTCGAAACCAGCTTTGGTTTCATCATCAGTACTCTTTGATCGGTATTTTAGTGTTGGATGTAAATATCATCTATTAAACTCACAGCATATATTTATATTTTTCTATCATTAGTAAAGTGAGAACGACATTTACCACAACCATATAAAGCTTTTTCTGTTTATCTTTTTCAACATTATCACATGTATTTGTCCTGCTTTAATGGTAATGAAATAAATTCAACTTAAAAATTGGAAAATTATTACAAAATCAAAAACACATAATTAAAGCTTAGCTTTCAACATTTTTTTTTAATTTTCGAAATGTCTAGGGGTGATTTTTTTTTAGAAGCGGGGAACTTTAAAAGAAATAAAACACAATTATCCAACAAATAGAGATTAATTTGACACATTATTGCATAGCGAGGTTTAATTTTTACGCACTCTTCGCAGTAAATTGGGCTGTACGCTTCGAACGGCTCCAAGTACTCAATTGTTTTTCGTTTATCGGCATAAACAAGCAAATTTATCAGCAATTTTTTGCAATAAAAAATCTTTTCTGCATGTAGAAACGTCGGTTGTTTTTTGTTTGACTTTTAAAATAAATTAAATTAATGTTCAAATTGGTTTCTAATTAATCAGTATCAATAATTAGTTTACCTATAGAATTACAAATTATTACACAGAAAAAACTAAAAAATTGTTGTAATCACCAAAATGATTCAACCTGGGAAAAAATGTTTTAATTTGCACCTATCACCAAAATGATTATATAAATTTCTTAAAATATTAAAAATATAAAAACAGCGATTTTTTCCATTTAACAAAATTTTAGATTTTAATTAAACAACTAATTAAAAAATAAATTGTTTTAAACAAGTTGTTAATTGAATTAATCAAAATGTTAAATGAAAAAATGTCAATGTCATTGAAAAGAAAAAATTTGCGCCATCTGTCGTTGCCTCGACAACGTCTCATACGATTGGGTGGTGTGTACAGATCCTTGCTAAGTTAAGTGTGTGGCCTTTAAAAAATTTAAATTTTTTTAATATCTTTCTCTGCCGTGATTCGAACCAATGTACTTCAGTTTTAAATTTTGACGCTCTAACAACTACACCATGCAGCCGGCAAAAATACATACAAAATACAAAAAAATACAAAAATACAAACATATTTTAAAACTTTAATGGTAAAAAACCAATATTTTCAATAGCAGTTGATTGAATGAATTAATTACAACGCGTTACACACATTCTGTCCTACGAACCAAATATACTTTTTCGGAAAGGGAAGAAAAAATAAAAATACACGTGTATCGGCGATTTTCATGTACACGTCAGAATTTTTTTCGTTTTTTAACGAACTGAAACCGTTACAAAAAAAACCGATAACCAATTCAGCTCGATTTGATCACGGAAAAAGGGTTGAAAATCGATGCAAAGTCTTTCACACAGGCGGACAGACGATGGTTAAAACACAACTAGGACGAACGACGAATTTTTCGTTGCGAATATTCGTCGTAAAAAATAAAACACATTTGTGTGTATGAAAATGCACACACTCAGTGCGTCGACGAAAATTCGTCATGCGTAACGAACTTGAAATAGGT
>NDXZ01012614.1:0-10756 GCA_003055125.1 Paykullia maculata
AATGCTTTTTTAATTTTAGCAAATCATATACATATTTCCAGATTTACCATTATCTGGAAATAAATTATTTTTTAAAACAACAGTAACTTCCTTAACAGCGTAGACAAAATATCGTTACAGAATATTCACTAAAATTTATAAAAAATAAAAAAATAAAATATTTTTAAACGAATTCAAATTACAGTTAGTTGATGCAACAAAATGTCATCGTCCCTTTTAAAAATCAAAGTGTTAAATCAAAAAAAACTTAATGTAAGGCAAGCTATGCATATTAAAAAAAAATACATATTAAAGAAGTACAAAGGAAAAAACTTAATTTGCATTTAAACAATTGTCGATATGTCACGTACAAGTATATAAAGAAATGGAAATACGACAACTCCATCACACGCAGTATACAACATAATAAATTTTTTTGAATCGTCATCGTTCTGTAAAGCCTATAGTACACGAAATGTAAAAGGCAACATGCGCATGTGACTCTGACGTCACGAAAATATTTAGCATATCGATAGCATTTTTAAAATGAGTTGTAAGTGCTACATGTGGTAAAATTTTGATAGTACACAAAATTTTACTGGATGTTTTTAAAGCCATAAAGTGGAAGTACACGACATTAAGCAAATGTTGCTTTATGATGACGACATTTCGTGTACTATAGGCTTAACACATTTGCACATAACAAATTAAAATTGTAGTTTGGTTTGGTTTGGGCGCAGCTTGCAGAAAAAAAGTAAATAAATAATTTAAAAAAATATTAATACATAAAAGCAAATGTGCTACCATTGATTGAACCATCGATTCCCACAACCAAAATATACAATTTTTAAATTATAACTAAAATCCAACAAGAGGGAATATTAAGAAACAAAATTAACAAAAAAATATGTATATAATAAAAACAACTACAAATAAACATTTCATAATGATTATTAGGTTATTAAGTTATTTCAGTTATTAGGAATAATAAATACTAATGATAAAGATGTTTATATCGTAAATGTAAACTTCATCACCATCAATAGACATACATATATATGCGCAGTACATTTCATAAGCACCATATCATCACTCTCTGTTTGGTCTTTGTAAGCAATCCCTGCTCAATCAATCAGTATTACAGTTGATGTAAGATAAAGTAAGAGCCCTTAGTCTACGAGTGTAATCATTAGATGTAGGATGTATAATTATATTAAAAATATTGTAATAATATAATAAAATTACTTAATTGATTAGCAGCTTTATATATGTACATATGTATATCCTTTGAGGATTTTAAAGAAAAATATTTTTTAATCAAATCTTACCAAGCTTAAACTGAAATAGTATTATTGATATATTACTGGGTACAAAAAAGTTTTAGAACGATCATGCACAGAGTCTCATTTGGTTTATATAAAATTTATTAAGCTTCACGCCCCGCTTCTGATCAAACCTTTTAGAAAAAAATGTATGTATGTTGGTACTACTTTACAAAAATTAAGTTTTTCTTTAAAGTTATAAAATTTTTTGCTGTTATTTATTGACTACATATTATACACAACTTTTAAATGTATAAGTAGAATATTTTTATCAGCTCTAGTTTTCGATATATAGCTTTATGCCAAAAAAAATGAAGGCAGTGTAATAACATGTTAGTATAACTGGAAAACGGTTTGTCATATTCAGTTAGATAAAATATCCAAAATTCGAACAGAAAATTATCTTAAAGCTAGCTAACATTGTTATTAAATTTGCTTAGTAGTTTTAGAGATATCAGGAAACTTGTGCCAAAAAATAACTTTTTGTACTAAATTTTAAAACTTTATAATTAATAAAAAATAAAAATGCAACAAAGAAATTCTTTTGTCCAGAAGCATATAGTTAAATTTATTTTTAACAAATTGAGCCCTTTTCTATTTAAATTAGTGTAGAAATTTAATTTTTTTTCAATTTTTTGTGACAGATCCCATTTTCACAAATACTGTAATATGCATTACATACTTTTTAAAAACTATATTTTTGGAGGGTTTAAAAAACTTTATACCTTGTAGTAACAAACAACGTTACATATAAAGAAAACAATACAAAGAAACTAATTAGAGCCAGCAACGTGGGTATGGGGGGCTAACTTATAATAATGAAAACTGTACCACCATAATTCATGTATTGGCAAAGCTATATTTTATATTTTAATAAAGCAAATAGCTAAAGAACATTGTGGAGATGAGAAGCGTGACATTTTCATATTAAAGGACTTTTATATAAAAGGGTAAAACTTAATTTCTTTGTTTATCCATAAACGTGATTTAAATAAAAATAAATTAAAATAAGGAATCATAGCACATATGTATTTTGCATAAAAATAAACAATTAAAAAATACATATGTAGTTTATAGGTATAAAGTCTTATCAAAATTAAGTACAATAATCTATTAATGCACTAAAATCACGCAATTGAAGTAAAATAACTACAACTGAAATAAAAAGAAAGCGATATGCAAATGAATGTTAACATTGTTTTTAAACTAAAAGAAACCTTAAAATATATATTCACATAATACCTATGTATGAATGTACAAATATGAATGTGAATATATGTAGTGCCAAAATTATTCTTCTTTTTTTTTTAAATCTGGTTAAAAACCTGTTTTAATACCAATTTTTCAGAGTTTGACTATAACTTGAATTTAAGGTTCATTCATATAGTATAGTGAATGACATTAGCAACAAATATGTTCTACTGGTAATGATTGTAAATTTCATCTATCAAAGTTTTTTGAAAATAGAACATTAGGAAGTTTTATACTTTTTTTTAAATTTCTTACTGTTAAGACAAAACGAAATTTACCGAAAATGTATTTTACTCGGCTAATTCTGAAATTTTTATTTTTTAAATTAACATTCTTGACTAAAAAAATCGTTTTTTAATAAATTTTACTTAACAAATACCTACATTACTTTTAAATTTGTTTGAATGTTAATTGCTGCGGCTTTCTTTATTGAAACGGCAAAAGTATAAGAGATTTTGGAATAATTCAGCATTTAAGAAATACTCAAAACTAACAAAAATGCCTCTCTGGCCTTATTAACTTTAAATGAGTTGTGACTTTCTTTTATTTGTAGTAAAATTGTTTGGTTATTATTTACGTTAATAGTTATAATACAACTTTTTCATCTTAAAGGGTGTATTTTTTTCTATTTTTTTTTTAAATAATTAGTGCTTTTTGCTCTATTTTTAAAATGTTTCTCCCTTTGGTAACACTGAATATTTGTTTTATTGAAAACAAAGCTAATTTAGTTTCCTTTTATTCTAAAACATGACATAAGTATTAATTAAAACCAAGTAAGAGCGCTATATTCGGATGTGCCAAATCTTATATACCCTTCACTACGTGTATTTATGTGTGTATGTCAGTATGTACATATGTATGTACGTATGCATTTACATATCCGAAAAATATTTAGTCTTAGAAAACTTGATTTTTTTATGATATTAATTTAAGTGCATACCTATAGCTTTTTCGCCCATATCTTTGCTGATTCTGGGCCAATTAGTAAACTTTTTTTTTAAATTTCCCAAAGGTATGTCTTAATAATTTTTGTGTAAAAAAAATTGCTTGTCAGATTTTGGTGATTTTTAATAGCAAGAACCTGAGGAAAATTTCTGATTGTTTGATACCTGTAACCGTAGTAGTCCGTTCGACATCAGGGGCTGAGAAAAGTTGATTTCAAGAGACGTACATGGCTAAATCGATTTCCCTATTTATAAGGATTAAGAATATGTATACTTTATGAAGTCGCAAATGAATATTGTAGAAATTACAAACGGAATGACAAACTCATATACACCCTTCATCGCGGTATAAAAACTTACCCCATATGTGTAATCGATTTATAGTTGCAAATTGTTAGCTTAAATGCAAAATCACTATATTTTTAAAAATTAAAATATGTATAGACCTACGTTGTTTGGATCTTTTTTTTCTATGTTTTATGTAGGTATATGCTATTAAAATAATTTAACGCTTTTCGACCTATTGGTATATTACATATCGTAAACTGTTATGAATAAATAACTTTCAATTGGTAGGTTTTTTTTCAAAATTAATTTACAGGTAAGAGATCATACTGAACTGGCTTATGCCTATTAACTACGTGTCCACATCGTATTGATTTTATATTTTCTATACATATGTATGTATTTGTATCGCTAGAAGCCCATTCTTTGGAGTAACACCTTACGGTGTTAACTAAATATAAAATACATATATATGTATATTTTTAATAATAAAGTTGGTCATTCCAAGTTATATATCTAAGTATAGTAGCCATTCTAATCTTTTTTATAAAGATCATTTTTTAATTTAAAAACCGTTACGTTATGTTATTTTTTAATTTTTACTTGCCAAATAAAAATGAAATTTTATTTTTTGGCAAAATATCATCTTAATTTTTTAATACAACATTTCGCTATCCTTCGTTATCCCCACTATGCAGAAAACAAGCACACAACAACACTTAATTTTTTTTTTCAATAAAAATAAGATTATTTTTACAAAATAAAAATTGTTTCAATTTTCTTTTTGATTTAAAATAATATCGTATCTTAAATATTTTTAATTTTTATTTGCCGAATAAAAATTACATTTAAAAAATTTGAAACAGGGGATTCTTTAAACATAAACAATTAGTGGTAGAAAAAAGGGAGTTTGGATAACCCGTTTGGGGTAGCAAGGCTAGTTTATAACATAAAAAAAAATTTTCTTGCATCAATCAAAATACATATATTAAAAATACACAATATGGTCTAATTTTTTTTTCTTAATTATTTTATAGTTTTTTTTAGAAACTGTTTTTTTTTTTAATGGCAGCCCTGGCCAACACCAACAATACAGATAGAAAATCAAACAAACCATTACAAACTAGCAACAACGATAATAACGTTTTAAATTCCAGCTTTTCTCTTACAAAAACAAATATTAGAAATTTAGAGAAAACCCCTTTTGGTCACAATCAAGGTGAATTTAATAACACTTTAATTGCAATTAATAAAAATTTATAGGAATTTGAGTTGACACAGCACTTAAGCAAACAACCGCTTTTAGTTTAAAAGAAAAAACCAAAGAAGCTGCTATTCGTTGTTAACCCCAATATTTTTTCACTCAACCTCCGCTTTTTTTTTGTACAGACTTAAGTTTTTATTTTGTACTTTAATTTTTATTCATATTTACTCACTTGTAAAGATCTTTATTAATGTTAAATTTATTTATTAATTTTTGGTTTATTCTCTTTACGAAACACTTAATTTTTGTTAAAAACTTCTGTTTATCACGAATACAAAAAAATCTAACTCGGTTACTATTCGTGTTAAAGTTGCTTTAATAACGAGTAGTGCTGTGAAAGTCTTGAATTATTAAATAATGGACACTATAGAAAGTACCTGGTACTCGGTAATGTTCATAAAAATCGCTAGTAATAAAATCGCTGCAAAATTTATAGTCCAAGTCTAGGTAGATTTAAAAAGGTTATAAAGCGTCGCTATAGTATAACAATTTAAAACACCAAGTTTAAGTTTTTTTGCAATTGTAGTCAGAAAATAGTAATTCTTAGAGTTATGGTACTCTACATTGAACCCTCAACTAAAAATTTGGCAAAAAACAAATATATTTTGTTTGAGATGTTTTGAGTTGCAATTAAAAAATTATATTGCAGAATTTGTTCAAAGAAGTTTGATCATGCAATAATTTTGCTTAATATGCATAAACAGGTATATTCGTAAAGTTTGTGCTGTCCAAAACAATGAAAAAAAATTTTACTAAATATGTTTTAATTTGACGAAATTCACGTTTTCATTTTTAATTGAATAAGGCTGGCAACACATGTTGGGAAATTTATATTGTTTTGATTAATAATTTGAATTTCCTGCTTAAGCTATATAAACATACTTGTTTGTGTTTCATAACTTAATAAGAAACTACTTATTAAATCTACGGTAAATGGCTCTAGATGAAATAAATTATTTTAAAGATGAGAAAGTAAAAGAAACCAACGACATTCCTCAAAATGGAAGTGGCGAACAAGAGAAAGCATTACAAACTACTGCAGTGGAAGCAAAAAATGAGGAGAATGTTTCAAAAGAGGACGGAGAGGATTGGATTGCTGAAGATAAAGATGATGATACTATAAGTGTTATAAGTACCACTACAACAACGACGACGTCACGTAGTAAGAGTCCAAACTCTAGACTTGATAAAATACACCGTAAAGTGAGAACACCAAAAATAGTGAAACCATTATATAAATACAAGTATGTATATATAAGTATATACTCCCTATAGTGAGTAGATATAATGGCGAAGTTTCCATTCATATATGTAACTATGTTTATGCGAACTAATTTTAAGAATTCTTTAGCTCTCATCTTCGCGAGGATCATGGACAACCTTTGTTTGGTGTTCAATTTAATCACTTTTTAAGCAATGAACAAGCTGTCTTTGCCGTTGTAGGCAAAGATCGTGTTTCTATTTACGAGTGTTCCAGTTTTTTAGAAGATGAAACTAGTGGCGGTATGAGACTTTTACAGTGCTACGCTGATCCCGATGTAAGTTAAAAATGCGTTTAAAGAAAAATACAAATTATGTACAAATGCAGTTTTTTCATTAAGCCTGATGAAAATTTTTACACCTCTGCTTGGTCTCTCGATCCTGAAACATCAGATCCTATTTTGGCTGCAGCCGGTTACCGAGGTGTTATACGTATTTTGAATCCCTCTAAGAATATGAGTAGCAAACATTACATAGGCCATGGCCATGCCATTAATGAATTAAAATTTCATCCCAGACTGCCACAAATTTTATTGTCTGGAAGTAAGGACCATTCCTTACGGTTGTGGAACGTACAGACTGATGTATGTGTAGCTATATTTGGCGGTGTTGAAGGACATCGCGATGAGGTACTCTCTGTTGATTTCGATTTGAAAGGTGACCGTATTATGTCTAGTGGCATGGATCATTCTTTAAAATTATGGTGTCTTAATAAGACTGCTATTAAAGAAGCTATTGAAAATAGTTGTCACTGGAACACCAGCAAAAATACTACACCGTTTCCTACAATCAAAGAGCATTTTCCAGATTTTTCGACACGCGACGTACACCGCAACTACGTAGACTGCGTACAATGGTTTGGTGATTTCGTACTTTCCAAATCTTGCGAAAATTCTATTGTTTGCTGGAAACCAGGTAAACTGGATCAACATGAGTTTAAACAACAAGAAGCATCCACAACTATAATACACCATTTCGACTATAAGGAATGCGAAATATGGTTTATTCGTTTTGCATTTAATTTGTGGCATAAAATATTAGCCCTAGGTAATCAACAAGGAAAAACCTATGTTTGGGAATTAGATGCTTCCGATCCTAATCTAACAAAATGTAGTACATTAGTCCACCCCAAATGTACTACAGCTATTAGGCAAACAACATTTTCGAAAGATGGTTCTATATTGGTTTGTGTTTGTGATGATGGCACCATTTGGCGTTGGGATCGATGTGATTAATTTACGTTTAGAGTTATTTTGTTTTTTTTTTGGTTTAGGATCTTAAGATCACATAATTTCTATAAGTTTTTACTTAATGTCAATGAAGTTTTTATATTCAAAAGTACGATTCACTTATTTTTTATTGTCTATCCCAAAAGAAAGTCTTAACTTTTATCTAAATACACAATAAAATTAGTAGTGTCCCTAAATGTAATACATTTAACTAAAATGAAAAAAAAATACACATACATACATACATCAATTTGTTATTTATTATTTTCGTAAACATAATAATCTTAGGAAAACTAATTTCTTGTACAAGCTGTTCGCTTGTGGAATTTTTTGGCAAGAATAAATCGTTCTTTTGCAATGTCAGTAATGTCTTAAGCAGAAACTTCTGTTTTGTTTTGACTGATAGTGATAATTAGGGTCTTTTAATATTATTAAATTTTACATATTCTGTGAAATGTAAAATATGCGACATCATACTGTGGGATGTTCACGTCAATAAGCATAACAGGTGGGCGAATGTCTACTTTCTAAACGTATGTTTACAATGGACAATTCATGATACAATCAATAAATTGATATTTATTAATCCGTTAAATGTGAAAGTACAAAACAAATATGTAACATGGAAAGCAAAAGGTTAGGAGTAGGGCAAAGGCGAATTCGCCTTGTTACATTATTACATTAATTATCAGGTTTTTTTTTCTTTTTTTACTTAATCAACCAAAACAACAAAGAATTACTCGATGTAGAATTAACACCACCTGTACACTTAATTCGCCTTGATTAAGAGAAAGTTTTTCTTTAGAAACTGACTCATTAAAATTTCTATGAAATATTTTGATCCCTAAGGTTAAAGGTATATACTATATATAAATTTTTTTTAATTTTAAGTAGGCGTGGTACCTCCCATACAAATGACATATTTTATTTTAGCCAAAATAGAAATCGGAGCAGGGGGCTTGATAATCCCCATACAAAACAAAATACGTTTTATGTAGTATCAGGAAAACTGTAACCGTGTTTCTCTCTCTTGTCAAACTTCACATAAAAAACAATGAGTAAAAAAATCCTCAAAGTGAGGCTACCTGATTAATTGTATCAGGATTACTTCCTTAAATCGTCTGAAAATCTTTAACAAACAACTAACTTTAAATGCAGCATTTTCCGCAGAAATATGTTTTATTGTTTGAAATTAAATGATAATAAATCGTTAAATCTGTCAATCCTGTATAAATATATCAAAACATTAAAAATTGCTAAAAATTACAAAAAATAATAATACAAATATGTACATAACAATATTGCAAGCTTTTATTTTTATCCAAGCGTGTGCTTCGCCCATCTGCAAAACTAAATATAAAAAATCGCCGAAACGATTATTTTAGTTCTTGTCAAGTAGGTATAGTTTACTTTCTTTATAATTTTCTTAAAAATAAAAATAAACAGCTGAGTGAAACAAAGCAAAAAGTGTTTGATAAGAGGAAACAACAAAAACAAAGAATTTTTTACTTTTTTCCCCTTATTATGCAGAGTTAACAAGGCGAATTGAATTCAATTCGCCTTGAGAGTTACATACCACCACATACAGTCTTTTTAATGATTATTTTTAATTTTGTATTTTTTTAAAGTTAAAAAAAAGTTGGCAGCACTAATAGGAATAAGAGATAATGGAAGAATGTGAGCACAATGACATTTCGCAGCAGTGTTGGTAAAAGTTTATCAAATTTGTACCTATGATATTTTTGACCTGTAAATATGTTGTTTTTGGAACCTGTATATTTAAAAAATAAAGATTCCACATTTCTAACATTTAATTGAACCAACAATTTAAAATTAATACAAATAAAGGCAATAATTTGCCTTCCCATTTCTAAAGAAACAAAAGAAATTCTTTTTTTACATATGTATTTGTTTATACAATGCATTATAATAGGCCATCACTTACTAGAATAAATCTACAATCCAACGTAACTGTGGTAGCCGTGTAAAGCAAGAAAGATACACACATAACGTATGGTGACGTACCGTAACAGCAAGCGAAAATAATCATTAAACGCTTGGATAACTTGGTTATGAAAAATAATAAAGAAGCATACATTATCAATCGTAAATTTACGTAAATATTTACTTTTCTTTCGTAAAAATTTTAAAATTTAAGAAAATCAAAGATGGACGATGAGAAGTTAATTTTACTTGTTAAGGAAAAAAGTGAAATTTACAATAAATACAATCCACTTTACAAATTCATTGATAAAAAGAAAGAGGCGTGGATGGAAATTGCTATTAAGATGGAAATAACTGGTTCGATTCTAGTTACATTTTTTTAAATTTTTGTAACAATGATTTAAATTTCGCTTTAGAGGAGGATGCCGTTAGAAGATGGACAAGTCTGAGAGACCGTTTTACGCGGGAGTGCAAAAAAGTGGAACAATCAAACGAAAGTGATCCTTGCATTTGGCCCTATTTCGAGATGATGGAATTTTTAAGGCCTTTTATAACACCTAGACCGTAAATAGAAAAATGAAATAGGTGTTCTTTAAAATGTATGTATTGCACTAGTTTCAGACAACGAAGAGGGCAAATTTATAAAACTCCATCTTCACTAAAAAAACGTGTTAAATTTCCCTCACCAACGGCTTCAGAACAACCGCCTTCACCTAAATCTTCACTACAGCCATCTCCACAGCCTTCACTAAAATCTTCACCAAGGGCTTCACCGGTAAATTGTACTGAGTTTACACAAGTATTTGATGATCCCTTGATGGATCAATCTTTTCTGCGAAGAAAAACTGAAAATCCCAACTCTGCAGTTGATAAATGTTTTATGGAGGCGGTAGAAACTTTAAAAAAAGCTTGTGCAGCAAATGAAGCAAAACATGCGAATCCTGCTGTTCATGCTTTCGGTGAAATGATTGTTTCTACAATATGTAGCATGAATAGCCGTAATCAAATAAAGACGATGCAGCAAGTAACCGATTTAGTAATGAGAAACAAATTAGAGGAAGATGAATTATTGCTACAAGTTTCGTATTCTACGCTTTAGAATAATATCTCATTATTAGTTATTACATTTATAATTATCTATATTTTTTCAGAGTACCGAAATGCTCTCTCACCTCTCAGTCATGTGCATGAATGTGAACGTTTTATTTGATGCTGTTTTTTTTTTCACCCATATTTGAGACGCCAAAAAAAAATTTTTTTTTAACACGTGTGTGTAGG